>JAAAKG020069939.1:0-17366 GCA_010014905.2 Druon quercuslanigerum
CGCACACATTTTAGAAATAAAGACTTATGTTTAAATTGTACCTCCGGTATCCTTATTGCCTACGCCTGACCCATCTCAAATTTAGAATAAATAATACTAAATAGATTGTTTTAAAAAAAAGGAAAAAAAGAGAGAAGAATCTAAAGTAAAAAATAAAAGATGTCTTCACATCGTGCGCTGCAAAGAAAACGATCAACTGGCGATCCCCGAGACCTATCCTCCGGCCAAAGACCGGAGCGACGGCTTGATGACGCCGGACGAACGCGTGGCGAAGGGATCCCTATTAGAAGTCCTACTTGGCTAGGGGAGGGAGAAACATGTTACAATTATAAACTATTGGGGAATATTGTTATTTAGGAACTTTTCAATTCCGAAAGTTTACTATTTGAGAATTTTATAATTCTGTAGTATTAGGAGCACTGCGGGCATTTTTTTAGTCTGGAATAATGAAATTCAGAAATTTTATAGTTCATGAATTTTTTTTTAATTCGGTAATATTATAAACTGTTCTGTAATTTTATCATACGGAAATCTACAAAACGGGAATCTTTTTAAGCGCGAATTTTCCAATGCAGGAATTATATTATACAAGAATTTTCTAAATTGGGTAATATTATAAAGTGTACCGATATGTTATTATTCGGTAATTTTCTAATTTGGGAACTTTCGAGTTCGGGATTTGTTTATGCGGGAGATTTTATAATTCGTAATATGATGAATTTTTCGGGACCGTTTAAAATTGGTGAACTTTTTATTTTGAAAATTTCATTATTAGGAAACTTTTCGATTCGAAAAAATTATAAACTCATTGGTAATTTTATTATTCGGGAACTCTCAATTCAGGATTTTTATTATTGAAGAATTTTCCAAATCAAGAATTTTATTATACGGAAGGTTCCAATAGGGTAATATGAAAAACTGTTTGGTAATCTCATTATTCACATGCTTTCCAATTCGTCAATTTCCTTATTCGGGAATATTCCAATTCCGTAATATTATGAAGTGTTCGGTAACTTTACTATTTGAAAATTTTCCATTTCGGGAATTTTATTATTTGGAAACTTTATGATTCGGACATTTCCTCTTTCGAAAATTTTCGAATTTGGTGATATTTTGAACTTTGCGAGGATTTCATTATTCAGGAATTTTATTATTCGGGAATTTTCCAATTCGGTGATATTTTGAACTTTGTAGGGATTTCATTATTCGGGAATTTTCCAATTCATGAATTTTTTGTTCGGAAATTTCCTAACTCCATAATATTATGCACCATGCGGAAATTTTCCAATTCGAGAATCCCATTATTCAGGAATTTTATCATTTGACAATTTTCCAATTCGGGAATTTTTTTATTCGGAAATTTTTCAATTCAATAATTTTATAATTCGGGAATTTTTCAATTTAGTAATATTATAAACCAATCTGTTATTTTTTTTATTATTCTAAAATTTTGAAATTCGGTCATATAATAAACTGCGCAGGAGTTTTATTATCCAGGAATTTTATCATTGTGAAATTTTCCAAGTCAGCATTTTTATTATTCGGGAATTTTATCATTCGTGAATGTTATTATTCGGAACTTTTATCATCTAGAAATTTTCCAATTTGGTGCTATTTCGAACTTTGTAGGGTTTTCATTATTCGGGAATTTTCCAATTTATGAATATTATTATTCTGAAATTTCCGAATTCGGTAATATTATAAACCATGTGGGAATTTTCCAGTTCGGGAATTTTGTTATTCAAATATTTTACAATACATGAGTTTTATTATTCGTGAATTTTCCATTTTGGTAATATTTTAAACTGTTCGGGAATTTTATTATTCGGTAATTTTTAATTCGGCGATATAATAAACTGTGCGGGAGTTATAAACGGGAACTTTCCAATTAGGTAATATTAAAAACTGTTTGGGAATTTCAGGATTTAGATGCTTTCCTATTCGGGAATTTCATATTCGGTAATTTTCGAATTCGGTGATATTTTAAATTTTTCGAGGATTTCATTATTCCGGAATTTTCCAATTTATGAATTTTATTATTCGGAAATTTTCTAATTCGATAATATTATAAACCATACGGGAATTTTCCAATTTGGGAATTTTCGAAATCGGGGATTTTATTATACTGGAAGTTACCAATTGGGTAATATTAAATACTGTTTGGCAATAATTTCAATCTTCAAATGCTTTCCAATTCTGGAATTTCATAATTCGAGAAGTTCCCAATTCTGTAATATTCTGAACTGTTCGTCAACTTTATTATTCGAAAATTTTACATTATATGGATTTTATTATTCGGAAATTTTATCATTCGGGAATTTTCCAATTCGGTGATATTTTGACCTGTGCGAGAATTTTGCTATTCTGAAATTTTCCGATTTATGAATTTTATTGTTCGGAAATTTCCTAATTCGATAACATTGTAAACCATGCGGGAATTTTTCAGTTCGAGAATTTCATTAATCAGAAATTTTATCATTCGGCAATTTTCCAAATCGAGAATTTTGTTATTCGGAAATTTTACAATCCAGGAATTTTATAATTCGGGAATTTTCCAATTTGGTAATATTACAAACTCCTCGGGAATTTTATTATTCTGAAATTTTGAAATTCGGTAATTTTATAAACTCCGCAGGAGTTTTTCTGTTCGGGTATTTACCAATTCACGCATTTAATTATCCAGGAATTTTATAATTGTGGAATTTCCAATTCGATAATATTATGCATCATACGGGAATTTTCCAATTCGGAATTACATTATTCAGGAATATTATCATTCAATAATTTTCTAATTCGGAAATTTAATTATAAAGGAATTTTACAATACAGGAATTTTAAAATTCAAGAATTTTATTGTTCTGAGATTTTACAATACAGGAATTTTAAATTTTAGGAATTTTCTAATTTGGCAAGATTATAAACTGCTCGGGAATTTTATTATTTGGAAACTTTGAAATTCGGAAATATAAAAAATTGTGCAGCAGTTTTATTATTCCGGAATTTCCCAATTCAGATGTTTAATTATCAAGGAATTTTATTATTGTAGAATTTTCCAATTAGGAATTTTTATTATTCGGGAATTTTCTAAATCTGGAATTTTATTATACTGAAAGTTTTCATTTCGGTAATATTGAATACTTGTTGGAAATAGTTTCAATATTCAGATGCTTTCCAATTATGGAATTTCATAATTCGAGAAATTCCCAATTCTATAATTTTATGAACTGTTCGGTAACTTTATTGTTTGAAAATTTTCCATTACGGGGATTTTATAATTCGGGAATTTTATAATTCGGGAACTTTTCAATTCGGTGATATTTTGAACCTTCCGAGGATTTCATTATCAGGAGATTTTCCAATGTATGATTTTTATTGTTCGGAAATTTCCTAACTCGATAATATTATGCACCATGCAGGAATTTTTCAATTCGGGAATTTTATTATTCTCAAATTTTACAATACAGGAATTTTATATTTTAGGAATTCTCTAATTTGGCAAGATTATAAACTGCTCGGGAATTTTATTATTTGGAAACTTTGAAATTCGGAAATATAAAAAATTGTGCAGCACTTTTATTATTCCGGAATTTCCCAATTCAAATTTTTTATTATCAAGGAATTTTATTATTGTGGAATTTTTATTATTCGGGAATTTTCTAAATCTGGAATTTTATTATACTGAAAGTTTTAAATTCGGTAATATTAAATACTTTATTATTCAAAAATTTATCATCACAGGGATTTTATTATGCGGGAATTTTCTCATTTGGGAATTTTTGAATTCGGTGATATTTTGAACTTTACGAGGATTTCATTATTCGGGAATTTTCCAATTTATGAATTTTATTATTTGAAAATTTCCTAACTCGATAATATTATAAACAAGGTGAGAATTTATAATTCGGGAATATTATTAGTCAGGAATTTTATCATTCGTTAATTTTCCAATGCGGGAATTTTATTATTCTGAAATTTTACAATATAGGAATTTTATAATCAAGGAATTTTCCAATTTGGTAATATTATAAACTGCTCGAAAATTTTATTATTCTGAAATTTTAAAATTCGGTAGTATAATAAACTGTGCAGGAGTTTTATTATTCTAGAATTTAAAAAATCGGGAATTTCATAAACGGGAACTTTTTAATTCGTTAATATTAAAAACTGTTTGGGAATTTCAGTATTCAGATGATTTCCAATTCGGAAATTTCCCAATTTGGTGATATTTTGAACTTTGCGAGGATTTTATTATTCGGGAATTTTGCAATTAATAAATTTTATTGTTCGGAAATTTTCTAATTCGGTAACATTATAAACCATGAGGGAATTTTCCAATTTGGGAATTTTATTATTCGAGAATTTTACAATTCTGTAATATTATGAACTGTTCGGTAACTTTATCATTCGAAAATGTTCAATTTCGGGAATTTTATTATTCGGGAATTTAATCATTTGGCAATTTTCCAGTTCAGGAATTTATTTTCCTGAAATTTTACAATACAGGAATTTTATAATTCGGGACTTTTGCAATTTGGTAATATTATAAACTGTTCGGGAATTTTATTGTTCTAAAATTTTGAAATTCGGTAATATAATAAATTGTGCAGTAGTTTTAATATTCGAGAATTTCCCAATTCAGAGATTTTATTATCAAGGAATTTTATTATTGTGGAATTTTCCAATTCAGAATTTTTATTATTCGGGAATTTGCGAAATCGGGAATTTTATTATACTGAAAGTTTCGAATTTGGTAATATTAAATACTGTTTGGCAATAATTTCATAATTCGAGAAGTTCCCCATTCTGTAATATCATGAACTTCACGGTAATTTTCCAATTCGGGAATTTTCCATTTCTGTAATATTATGAATTGTCCGGTAATTTTATTATTTGAAAAATTTCTATTTCGGGAATTTTATTATTTAGAAACTTTATGATTCTGAAATTTTCTCATTTGAGAATTTTCCAATTCGGTGATATTTTGAACTTTGCGAGAATTTCATTATTCGGGAATTTTCCACTTTATGAATTTTATTGTTTGGGAATTTCCTAACTCGATAATATTATTCACCATGCGGGAATTTTCCAATTCGGGAATTTCATTATTCAGGAATTTTGCCTTTCGGCAATTTCCTAATTGGGAAATTTTATAGTTCTGAAATTTTGAAATTCGGTAATTACAATAAATCGTGCAGTAGTTTTATTATTCGAGAATTTTCGAAATCGGGAACTTTATCGAGGAATTGTATTATTGTGGAATTTCGATTTCATGCGGGAATTCTTTAATTCGAGAATTTCATTATTCAGGAATTTTATCATTCGGCCATTTTCCAATTCGGGAATTTTATTAATCTGAAATTTTACAATACAGGAATTTTATAATTATGGATTTTTCCAGTTTGGTAATATTATAAACTATTCGGGAATTTTATTATTCTCAAATTTCAAAATTCTGTAATATAATGAATTGTGCAGCAGTTTTATTATTCGGAAATGTCCCAATTCAGAATTTTTATTATTCGAAAATTTTCGAAATCGAGAACTTTATGATACTGGAAGTTTCCAACTCGGTAATATTAAATACGGTTGGACAAGAATTTTAATACTCAGATGCTCTCCAATTTTAGAATTTCGTAATTTGAGAAGTTCCCAAATCTGTAATATTCTGAACTATTCGTTAACTTTATTATTTAAAAGTTTTCCATTGCAGGGATTTTATAATACGGGAATTTTATCATTCGGGAATTTTACGATTCGGTGATATTTTGAACTTTGCGAGGATTTCATTATTCGGCAATTTTCCAATTTTTGAATTTTATTATTCGGAAATTTCCTAATTCGATAACATTATAAACCATGCGCGAATTTTTTAATTTCGGAATTTCATTTTTCCAGAATTTTACAATTCGGAAATTTTTCAATTTGTTAATGTTATAAACTGCTCGGGAATTTTATTATTCTGAAATTTTGAAATTCGTTAATATAATAAATTTTGCAGTAGTTTTATTATTCGGGAATTTCCCGATTCAGAATTTTTATTATTCCTAAATTTTCGAAATTGGGAATTTTATTATACTGAAAGATTTCAATGCGGTAATATTAAATACTTTTTGGCAATTATTCCAATATTCAGATGCTTTCCAATTCTGTAATATTATGAACTGTTCGGTAACTTTATTATTTGAGAATTTTTCATTGCGGGGATTTTACTATTCAGGAATTTTATCGTTCGGTAATTTTCCAATTCGGTGATATTTTGAACTTTGCGAGGATTTCATTATTCGGGAATTTTCCAATTTATGAATTTTATTGTTCGGAAATTTCCTAACGCGATAATATTATGCACCTTGCAGACATTTTCCAATTCGGGAATTTCATTATTCAGGAATTTTATCCTTCAGCAATTTTGGAATTCGGGAATTTTATTATTCGAAAACTTTATGAATTGGGAATTTTATCATTCGTAAATTTTATAAATTCGGTAACATCATAAACTGTTGGGGAATATTATTTAGGAACTTTCCTACTTGGAAAGTTTACCAATCGGGAATTTTTCCAATTCTGTAATATTATAAGCTGTTCGGGAATTTTATTATTCCGGATTAGTGAAATTCAGGAATTTTATTTCTGAGGAGTTTTATTATTCGGGTATTTTTTAGTTCGATAATATTATAAAATTTTCTGTCATTTTATTATACGGGCAATCTTCAAAACGGGAATCTTTATAATCGTGAATTTTCCAATTCAGGAATTATATTATACGGGAATTTTCTAATTAGGTAATATTATAAACTGTTCCAAAATGTAATTATTCGTGAATTTTCTAATTTGGGAACTTTCGAGTTCGGGATTTTGTTTATGCGGGAAATTTCATTATTCGTAATATTATGAATTTTTTCGGGAATTTTAAAAATTGATGAACGTTTTATTTTGAAAATTTCATTATTAGGAAATTTTTCGAATCGAAAAAATTGTAAACTGTAATATTCGAAAATTTTCCATTTTGAGAATTTCATCATTCGGGAATTTTCCAATTTGCTATCATTATAAACTGTCCGGGTATTTGATTAGTCGGAAAATTTTTAATTCTGTAATGTAATAAACTGTGCGGCAGTTTTATTATTCGGGAATTTCCCAATTCAGACATATTATTATTTAGGAATATTATTATTGTTGAATATTCCAATTCAGAATTTTTATTATTGAGGAATTTTAAAAGCGGGAACTTTCCAATTCGGTAATATTAAAAACTGTTTGGGAATTTCAATATTCAGATGCTTTCCAATCAGGCAATTTTCCAATTTAGTGATATTTTGAAATTTGCGAGGATTTCATTATTCAAGAATTTTCCAATTTATGAATTTTATTATTTGGAAATTTCCTAATTCGATAACATTATAAACCATACGGGAATTTTCGAATTTGGGAATTTCATTATTTCGTAATTTTATCATTCAGCAATTTTCCAATTCGAGAATCTTGTTATTCAGAAATTTTACAATACATGAATTTTATAATTCGGAAACTTTTTAATTCGATAATATTAAAAACTGCTTGGGAATTTCAATATTCATATGCTTTCCAATTCGGGAATATCAGTATTCGGGAATTTTACAATTCTGTAATATTATGAACTGTTCGGTAACTTCATTATTCGAAAATGTTCCATTTCGTGAATTTTATTATTCGGGAATTTAATCATTTCGTTATTTTCCAATTTATGAATTTTATTTTTCGGAAATTTCCTAACTTGGCAGTATTATGCACCACGTAAGAATTTTCCCATTCGGGAATTTCATTATTGACGAATTTTATTATTTGGCAATTTTCCAGTTCGGGACTTTTCCAATTTGGTAACATTATAAACTGTTCGGGAATTTCATTATTCTAAAATTTTGAAATTGGGTAATGTAATAAATTGTGCAGTAGTTTTAATACTCGAGAATTTCCCAATTCAGAGATTTTATTGTCCAGGAATTTTATTATTGTGGAATTTTCCAATTCAGAATTTTTATTATTCGGTAATTTGCGAAATCGGGAATTTTACTATACTGAAAGTTTCCAATTTGTTAATATTAAATACTGTTTAGCAATAATTTAAAAATTCAGATACTTTCCAATTCTGGAATTTTATAATTCGAAAAGTTCCCCATTCTTAAATATTATGAAGTTCACGGTAATTTTCCAATTTGGGAATTTTCCATTTCTGTAATATTGTGAAGTGTTCGGTAATTTTATTATTTGAAAATTTTCTATTTCGGGAATTTTATTATTTAGAAACTTCATGATTCTGGAATTTTCTCATTTGAGAATTTTCCAATTCGGTGGTATTTTGAACTTTGCGAGGATTTCATTTTTCGGGAATTTTCCAATTTATGAATTTTATTATTCCGAAATTTCCTAACTCTATGCGGGAATTTCATTATTCAGGAATTTTGTCCTTCGGCAATTTCCCCATTGGGTAATTATATTATTCTGAAATTTTAAAATACAGGAATTTTCTAATTTGGTAAAATTGTAAACTACTCGGGATTTTTATTATTTAGAAACCTTGAAATTCGGAAATATAATAAACTGTGCAGCATTTTTGTTATTTGGAAATTTTCCATTTCAGTAACTTTATTATCCAGGAATTTTATTGTTGGAGAATTTTCCAATTAAGGAATTGTTTAATTTCAGAATTTTTCAAATCGGGAGTTTTATTTTACGGGAACTTTCCAATGCGGTAATGCTGAATACTATTTGTCAATAATTTTAATATTCAGATGCTTTCCAATTCTGAAATTTCATAATTCGAAAAGTTCCCAATTCGGTAATATTATGAACTAATCGTTAACTTTATTGTTTGAAAATTTTCAATTACAGGGATTTTATTAGTCGGGAATCTCTTCATTCGGGAATTTTTCAATTCGGTGATATTTTGAACTTTGCGATGATTTCATTATTCGGAAATTTTCCAATTAATGAATTATATTTTTAGGAAATTTCCTAATTCGATAATATTACGCACAATGCGGGAATTATCCAATTCGAGAATTTTATTATTCTGAAATTCAACAATACAGGAATTTTACAATTCGGGAATTTTCCAATTCGGGAATTTTCCAATTCGGGAATTTTCCAATTTAGTAATATTTTAAACTGCACGGGAATTCAGGCATTTTATTATCCAGGAATTTTATAATTGTGGAATTTTCCCATTCGGAATTTTTATTATTCTAGAAGTTTCGAAATCGAGAATTTTATTATACTCGGGAATTTATTCATTTGGTAATTTTCGAATTCGATGATATTTTAAACTTTGCGAGGATTTCACTATTCGGGAATTTTGCAATTTATGAATTTTATTGTTCGGAAGTTTCCTAATTCGATTGCATTATAAACCAGGCGGGAATTTCCCAATTTGTGAGTTTAATTATTAAGGAATTTTATCATTCGGCAATTTTTAAATTTGGGAATTTTATTATTCTGAAATTTGACAATACAGGAATTTTATAATTAGGGAATTTTCAAATTTGGTAATATTATAAATTGCTCGAGAATTTTATTATTCTAAAATTTTGAAATTCGGTAATTTAATAAACTGCGTAGGAGTTTTTTATTCGGGTATTTCCCAATTTAGACATTTTATTATCCAGGAATTTTATAGGTCTGGAATTTTCGAATTCGGAATTTTCATTATTCGGGCAGTTTCGAAATTGGGAATTTTATTATAGTGGAATTTTCCAATTCGGTAATATGAAATACTCTTTGGCAATAATTTTAATATTTAAATTCTTTCCAATTCTGGAAGTTCATAATTCGAGAAGTTCCGAATTCTGTAACATTATGAACTGTTCGTTAACTTTATTATTCGAAAATTTTCCATTTCGGGAATTTTATTATTCAGGAAATTTTGATCATTCGGAAATTTTCCAATTCGGTGATATTTTGTACTTTGCGAGAATTTCATTATTCGCGAATTTTCCAATTTATGAATTTTATTATTCTGAAATTTAACAATACACAAATTTTATTATTCGTGCATTTTCCATTTTTGTAATATCATAAACTGTTTGGGAATTTTATCATTGTGAAATTTTGAAATTCGGTATTATATTAAATTTTGCAGTAGTTTTATTATTCGGAAATTTACCAATTCTGAATTTTTATTTTTCGGGAATATTCGAAATCGGGAATTTTATTATTTTGGAACTTTCCAATTCGGTAATATTAAATACTGTTTATCAATCATTTTAAATATTCAAATGCTTTCCAATTCTGGAATTTCATAATTCGAGAAGTTTCCAATTCTGAAATATTATGAAATGTTTTAATTTTCCATTACGGGGATTTTATAATTCAGGAATATTCTCATTCAGGAATTTTCCAATTCAGTGTCATTTGAAACATTGCGAGGATTTCACTGTTCGAAATTTTCCAATTTATGAGTTTTATTGCTCGGAAATTTCCTAACTCGATAATATTATGCACCATGCGGGAATTTTCCAATTTGGGTCATTTTATTAGCCTGAAATTTTACAATACAGGACATTTCTCATTCGGGAATTTTCCAATTTGCTAATATTATAAACTGCCCGGGAATTTTATTATTCGGAACATTTTTAATTCTGAAATTAAATAAACTGTGCGGCAGTTTTATTACTCGTGAATTTTCCGATTCGGTGATATTTTATACTTTGCAAGGATTTCATTATTTGGGGATTTTCCAGTTTATGAATTTTATTGTCCGGAAATTTCCTAACTCGATAATACTATAAGCCATGCGAGAATTTTCCAATTGGGAAATTTTATTATTCAGGAATTTTATCATTAGACAACTTTCCAATTCGGGAATTTTGTTTCTCGGAAATGTTACAATATAGGAATTTTATAATTCGGGAATTTTTCAAATCAGATATTTTATCATCCGGAAATTTTCTTATTGTGGAATTTTCCAATTTAGAATTTTTATTATTCGGGAATTTTCGAAATCAGGAATTTTATTATACGGGAACTTTTTAATTCGGTAACATTAAAAGCTATTCGGGAATTTTATATTTGGAATGTTTCTAATTCTGTAATATTATGAACTGTTCGGTAACTTTATTATTCGAAAATTTTCCATTTCGTAAATTTTATTATTCGGGAATTTTATCCCTCGGAAATTTTCCAATTCGGTGATGATTTGAACTTTTCGAGGATTTCATTATTCGGGAATTTTCCAATTTCATTTTTCAGGAATTTTATCATTCAGCAATTTTCCAATTCGGGGATTTTATTATTCTGAAATTTTACAATACAGAAATTTCATAGATCGGAAATTTTCCAATTTGGTAATATTATAAACTACTTGGGAATTTTATTATTCTGAAATTTTGAAATTGGGTAATATAATAAACTGTGCAGGAGTTTTAAAATTCGGGAATTTCCCAACTCCGACATCTTACTATCCAGGAATTTTCCAATTCAGAATTTTTAATATTCGGGAATTATCAGAATCGGGAATTTTATAAACGGGAACTTTCCAATTCGGTAATATTAAAAACTGTTTGGGAATTTCAATATTCAGATGCTTTCCAATTCGGTGATATTTAGAACTTTGCGAGGATTTCATTATTCGAGAATTTTCAAATTTATGAACATAATTGTTCGGAAATTTCTTAATTTGATAATAATATACACCATGCGGGATTTTTTTTATTTGGGAATTTTTATTATTCAGGAATTTTATCATTCAGCAATTTTCCAATTCAGGAAATTTTATTAGTCTGAAATTTTGAAATTCGGTGATATAATAAATTGTGCATCAGTTTAATTATTCGGGAATTTCCCCATTCAGACATTTTATTATGTGGAATTTTCCAATTCAGAATTTTCATTATTCGGGAATTTTATTATACTGGAAGTTAAGTTTCCAATTCGGTAATATTAAAAACTGTTTGGTAATAATTTCAATATTCAGATGCTTTCCAATTCTGGAATTTCATCATTTGGAAATTTTTTAATTTGCTAATATTATAAAATGGTCGGGAATTTTATTATTCAGAAATGTTTTAATTCGGTAATATAATAAACTGTGCAGAATTTCTATTATTATGGAATTTTCCAATTCAGAATTTTTATTATTCAGGAATTTTCCATTTCGGGAATTTCATTATTTCGGAATCGAAATCAAATTAAGATTGCTATTATTTTAAAAATATTTTTCAATAATAAATTAATAACATAGATAATACTGACGCAGAAAATATTCCATTAAACAAATTCTATGATACATAAAAAAAGTTCGTTAAATCAGGAAACGACGTGAAATCAGTAAACAGGCCACGTAGCATCGAAAAAAGTACATTTCATCTTATTCGTAAAAAATAATGTGACAAAATAAATCAAGTGTGTAAACAATTCAGAAATTCTATTCATCTTAAATTATAACTTGCAAATACGTTTTAATTGTTATGGATGTAACATATCTTATATTTGCTAAAATTTCACAATCTCTTATCAGTGAAAAATGTTTAGAATTTGCGTTCTTTTATCTTTTATTTAATAATTTTAATGCAATATAAAATTTTAATGTAATATAAAATTTATATTAATTTCTTTAAAATTTTTTCCTTATAAATTTTCCACGTTTTATTTACACTATATAATTGAAAAGTACGGATGGCAGTTTTATTATTGGCTCATTTTCAGGCTAAAACTGCGTTCCCGAAAGCGAAACACCTTTAAAAACATAAAAAAATTTCCTTCAAATTGAGTAATTGTTTACTCTTTTTTAAGCTTTGATAAATATTGTCAACAAATTATATAACGCTTTGCACATTATAATGACGCACACGTCATTAATTTTCGTCATTAGTTACAGTCTTGACGAAATTCTTGAAAAAAAATATTTTTTCCCAAAAGTATTTTTTTAAAATGAGGACCTCTATTGCTGAACTCTTCATATTCTTAGCCATTTTCTGTCACTCTATTGGTAAGTAAAATACGCAAAAACTGCATTTTGAAAATCTTTTTATAATTTTTTAAATACGTCAAATATTGCAATTTAATTTTTAGATTCTGGTGATTTTTAGGGTCGAAAAATTAAAAAAGGGTTCCGAATTTTAAAAAATAGCGATAATTTAAAAAAAGAGTTGATTTAAAAAAAAATCATGATTATACTTTTTACCATTTTTTTTATTAAATCACTAGCAATAATAATTTTCTGCTCAAAATAAAGAAGAAATTGAGTTTTCCAGAAAATTTTGTTCATTTTTTTTTTTTGAACTTTGTCCCCCGTTTTTCGTGTTTTCTAACATTTTATTAAAATTTAATTATGTAACCAAAACCATTTTGTGAACTAGCAGAAATTTTTTTCCTGAGCATTTAATATAATACTTTTTTCATGAAATATTTGAGATTATTAACAACAAAATTTATTTAATAAAACAAAAACATTAAAATTGGACCGAAAAGGCGAATTTTCAATAAAATAATGAAATGCTCAACCAATTGAGATTAATTTTCTACATAAAAATACCAATTTTTATCAAAATAGTATAGTTGTCAATTGAATAGATTAAGTTTCAATGAAGAAGAATGAATGAATTGTTTATCTTTTAGCAAATTATTATTAGTTTTTCACAAAAAATAATCATTTTTAACCAATAAAAATGATTTTTTACCAAAAACGACAAATTTTAAACCTTCCCTCCATATTTCCATATTTTCCATGGAAGATTCCATGGAAATTTCATTGGAAATTCCATGAAATCTCATCTATAACAGGTGCCTTTCCATCCTTCATTATTCTTAACACCTTAACTATTCCGTTCTTTGTTATGTCCTCTTTCACATCTCTTTCTCTACAATATTATCCTCCCTTCCTATCTTTTCTCTTTACTTCTCCTAGAAAATAAAAAAAAAAAAATTATTTTCATTCAACCATTTCAATATATTGGTTTACTCTTTTTCTTCTTCTTCTTTCTTTATTTACTACCTTCCATACCTCTTCTTCCGTCCTAGCCTTCTCCGCCTCTTCCTCAAACCTTTTATTTTTTTCCTCTTTCTTTTGATCACACAACTCAGAATACTCTTTCTTTTTTCTCCTATATTCTCCCCCCCTTTATTTTTTCTTTTCTTCACTTTTTTAATTTCCTTTTAAACCTCCTTCTTTTACTCTTTACAATCATCATCCCATCAACTTCTCTTCCTCCTTTACAAACTGCATTTTTGTTTGTTCACTTAAATCCTCTTTTTATTTCTCCTATCATTTTTTACACCTCCTTGTCCACATTGCCCTCTACCACTATGACATTTCTCACCTTTTCTCTAAACTATTCTTTTCTTTTCATTGACCAATCCCATTCTCCTACACTCTTCACCTTTACCCCTTTTTATGAATATCGCTATTACTTTTTTCTCCCTCTAATGTCACTATTAAGGGAGAGTGATCCGAATCAATATAATCAGCTATCTTTAATTTCTTGACCTTCTCTCTTACCTCATCATTCACTATTACATAATTAATTACTGTTCCCCTTTCCCCTCCTGACCATTTTATATCCTCCTTCCTCATCTCCTTCTATATTACCGTTTACGATTACCCATCCCAACTCCTCCAAGCTCTTTAACATCTTCTTTCCCTCCCCATTCAGTACCTTATATTTGGATTTGTTCCTCTCGCTTCTCCCTATTCCCTTCCTCCTCTATCTCCGGTTGTTGCATTAAAATCCCCACCTATTATAAGCATATATCCGTTATCATAAGCCCCCTATAACTTCCACCTCTCCCCTCCCATCTTTACCTTTTCTATTAATAATTCTTCTTTTTGTTCTTTGCTCTCTTTCTTATCTTTCTCTGTTATACATTCGTTTTATACTCTCCTCACCATTTCTCCCATTGCTCTGCCCATTTTATTCTTCCTCTTTGCATTTTAAACATGCCATTTGTAACCTCTGTGTAACCTTTCCCCTACTCTTACTCATCCTTTTTCATATAGCGATGTCTCCAGCATTATTACTACATACCATTGTGTCAAATTTTGCGTAAACTACCTATCCTTTCTCTCCAATTATGCCTTTTTTTTGCTTCTTACTATTTCTTATATTCGTATCTTCCGTTCCTTCCTCTGCTAGTTTTCCGGCACCTCATTTCTTACTATCTATTCACTTTCTTCATCTCACTCCCACCATACTCCATCTATTTGTATTCTCCCATATTTAACCCATGTCCTTCTTTCCTTTTTTCTTTCCTCTTCCGCTATTGTCCTCAACTTATACTGTATCCTCCTTTCGACCCATGTTAAATCATCCTCTATTATCTTCCAACTTCGATATAACATCATCTTCTTTCTCATCGCTTCCCTCTAATGTTTCATTACTTTAGATTCGTCAGTACCATTCTCTCTCCTCTTCGCTCTTTCCTTCCTGACTTCGCACTTCCTCTATCTCTACCTTAGCATCAATCCTTTTTAGTACTTTTTCCACTCCTTCCAGCATATTCTTACCCTCTAATCTTATACCCTTTATCACAATGTTTCATATTCTTTTTTCCCTCTCTTCCTTTTCGATTCTTTGTTCTATTTTTGTCAACCTTTCCTTCACTGCATTCCCACTCTCGCCCCCACCAAGATCCCGGTTCGAGCTTTCTTTCTTCCTTATCCTATCTTGAATCTCCTCTACTTTTTTATTATTATCTTCCTGCTGCTCTCGTTTTTTCTCTGATGATTGCATCCTCTTTTCAAACTGTTCCCTGATTTTTTGTCCATTTCTTTCCTAAATTCAGCCATTTTATTATTATCACTCTTCTCTACAAAACTCTGCTTTTCCTGTGTCAATATAAAATTTTTTGAATATTTTAAGCTCGAACCTAAATCTTCCTTCTCTTCACTGCTTCTCCTCTCCCCACTCTTCCTTTTGATATGAGCCTCGATCGATCCCACGCTTTTTCTCTTAATTTCTCCTTTTCTATAATTTTCTTGTACTCCCCCTTGCCTTCCTTTATTTGATCTCTCCTTTCTGTGTACTAAATACTTCTTGCTCTACATACGTCCTTTCCTCTATTTTACTCGCTTCGCTATCCACGAATTCAATTCAAACGTTCCCGCCTTCTAACCTTCCCTCCCTATATCGCCGCGTTCTGGTACCTGTCTTGTCTTTCTCCATCTCTACCCAACCCTGCTACTACTATGCGAATCAACCCAGTCTTCCCACCCTGTGAAAAATATCAAAAAAAACCTAACCACAACTTTCGCACAAATCTGTCTCAATTCTCAAAAATATCATCATCCCCTTTTTAATTTCGCAATCCCTCAAACAATCTCTTACATCCAAACCGGAAACGAAAGTCTTTCAACAAATAAGTCGCACTTTTAGTTTAATAATCCAATTTTTAAAATATTTTTTTTTATTTCAAATACAATAATGAATTTTTTTCACCCAGAAAAATTTTATTTAAACGTATTGCTATCCTTAATTCAAACAATTATTTTCGAAATTTTAAATATTAAAAATCATTTAAAATCTTAAGTTTCATTACTGTATTTGTAATCTTCTTTATTCATAATGTGTCCCCTAAGGGTTTCCATGACTTCCATTCCTTACAAAATTTCCGCTTACATATTAAACGACAAAAACAAAATTTCAACCTTAATATTTATAAATATTTACAACTATTAATATAAAGACTTATATCTATCTAGTTCCTTAACTTGAGCGAGCGGTCGAAAGCGAGAGTGCATGTGCAAGCGAGAGAGAGAGAGAGAGAGAGAGAGAGAGAGTGAGAGAGAGAATGAGAACGCAAACGCCTCTTAGTCTACTTATGCTATTACATATTCATTACATACAATCTTTACGATTCTAATCTAGGCGACTTCCGTTTCCTTATTTTTCCACTTTTTTTGTCCTCTAATTTACCATTTTTTCACATTCATTCTTTCATTTACTCTCATTTGCTCCCCTAGGACCCTCCAACTCCTTAATTCATTCTTCTCCTAATCCATCCTCCCCTACAATCTTAAACACATTCTCTTGCCAGCTTCCTTTATCCTCCATTCCTCTTCTACATCCGTCCCATACTCTCTTACCTCGTTTCCCAATCTAAATCTTGCTATTCTGGTCCACCTTCTCTCTTTTCATCCCTTCTCTAAATACTTTGGTAAACCTTCCTTTTTTCTCATCTTACACCATTTATTGTATTTTGATTTCTCAATCATCCTCCATCTTTCTATCCGTCCCGTCTTCCATGTCTCTAGCATTCAAGAGCTCCCTCCTTTCTTCTTTCCATCTCGTTAATTCTATCGCCCTCCCTTTCCTCTCTTCTAACTCCATCAAACACTTTCTCGCCAACTCCCCTCCCTTTCCCTCCCTCAGCTTTGTCTCAAAATTCCATGCTCTCTTTCC
>JAAAKG020069950.1:0-17366 GCA_010014905.2 Druon quercuslanigerum
ATTCATTTCAGCGACAAAAATACAAATAAATGTGGAGACACAGATAAGACTTATGATAAATCTTCCAATTACAGAACAAAAGATATCCAAGCTGCTGAGAAATATAACATGTAAATTTTTAAGAAACCAGATCACATTAAAGAAAATTTTCAGAATATTATTAATATTGAAAAAAATATACTATGTTCCTTATCCTTGTAATTATAAATGCTCTATACTTACACATATTGCGTACATGTTCCTCAATGTGATAGTGTTCTAATGTGTAGAATTTATATCTTAAAAATCAACGATAAAATATTTTGCTGCAAGGATGCAACTTTATTTTGAACAGAATTATATGAGATTATTATTGGCGATCTTTTAGTTTAATTTAAAAATAAGGGGGTAGGGGTAAAATTTATGTCAATTTTTTGAAAATTTGAAATCACTTTTTTAAGTAAGCAAACCCCAACGAGTTAAGAATTTTTGTGGTGCGATGTAACTGTAATGAGTTGTTTGAAAATTAAGTTACTTACCCAATCTGGATTGGTCAGCTGATAGGCTTGGTTGATTCGAAGAAGTTTGATTTCTCCGGCGAACGGTCAATTTCTCGCGTCGAGGATGTGAGTCGCTTTGCGAACTTAATTCTGTATGAACAAATAGAAATTAATAAATTTTATATCTTGTATTTTTACACTAAGATAAATATTCTGAAGAAGGTGGAGTTTCATTTATTTGAAAAATGTCTAAAATTTATATAACATCCTAAATCTAGCAATTTTTACAATTTAGCAAATGTGAAAATAAATCCGAATTTTAAAAATTTTGATAAATTTTTCAAAGACCTCTAGCCCTCTCGCCCCTCAACGTGATACTTATTCCATTGGTCTTAACATGTAGAATGATACTTCGGCAGAATTTTTATCATTTTCTAAAAATTTCTAGGTTTTCAAAGGTTTTCCAACTATGATAAATTCTTAAAATCTTCAAAATTTTTCTAGTTTTCAAAATTCTAATTAATGTTTAAAATTTTAGTTAGTTTACTTTTTTACTAACCATTTCTTCCTTTCAATTTAGCAGCCAATAATATAAAAGGTTAAAGAATTTCGATCAGAGGCTGTAAGTTGCTTAGAAATTCAATATGTAAAATTTAAAGAACCATCGATTAATAAATGAAATTTACAGAATATTATAAAAATTGGAAAAATACATACCATATTCCTTATCTCTAAAATGATGAATACCATAAACTTAAAAATATAGTAGATATGTTGACAAAGGTGCAAACTAATGTAATTTAAGGTTTATATAATCTTTATTTTCTTAAAGAATTAATAGAAGTTGAAAAAAGTTAAGTAGTATTTCAGTTTATAAAAGAATTGATAGATCTGTAATGATATAAATGGATTTCAGAGTAACTTCACGGTTTAAATTAGGATAGAATCCAGATTACAGCGGACAAATTGTCAATTGCGAAATCAGAACGTTAGATAGATATAAATATATTACTTAATTATTTTCTTTACCAATTAAATTAATGATAATCGCCAATGACAGGATTAGAGCAGAAAGGATCTTCATTTTTTCTAACTTTTTATTGGCAGTATATAATATGTACTGTTATTTTTATCTTAAGAATTTTTTACGCCTCGAGTTTGTCCTTCTGAAGTATTTGTTTCTGAGAAATCAGTTCAAATACCGAATAAATGATGTCCACATCATTATTTAGCTGGTTAATAGGTTTAAGATATAAAGAAAAAATCGTTTGATTTATATCTGGACTTGAAAAAATGTAAGAAACCATCGCTATTGGGGATATTACGATAAGAAATATTTTCTTTTCGATAAATTTGTTAAATGATAATACTGTGATGCAGTAATAAACATAATAATAATAGGCATTTCCATGCGTGATGCACGGTTGTTCGTCCGTCACTTTCTACGCGGAGAAAAATGGAAGGTCAGTTTGGCCATTTAGATGTGCAGCCAGATATAGTTCCAAAATAGTCTACTTGATGATCTTGAATTGATGACTCGAACGTCATAGAGAATCAAACTGATCATCACAAAGGGAGAAATCGCTAATTCGAGAGGGATAAATCTATCATCATAGAGGGTCGATTTGATTATCTCAGACACTCGACTTGATCTCCTTAGACAGGCGAAATGGCCATTTTAGGGTGTCGATTTGATTATTCTACATTTTTTGTATATGTTGTCATATGCAAAAACAGTGCACGTCTGAGGACACAGTGAAGCGTCACTGCACTTAACTGAATTACACAATTTGAAACACTGGCCTGAATTTAGAAACCAATATCACACATCACGTTACTTCCTGCATTATCAGTGAATGCTGAAATTTTTGATCAATAATCCCTTACAAGCAACAAATTTAAAGTTGAAAATTTAAAAGAATAAGCCTAAGTCAATTTAAATTATATTCTCTCGTACGCAGTTTAATGTCCACGAATGATAGAGATATCAGAAAGCAGTTTACACTTACTATAAATATGTTTAAGTTTCATGAACAGCTAACTTGATGCTGAACAGCTAAATGACATTCACTTACTTTGAAAATGGCGCGCTTATTTAAAATAAATAAATACAAAAGAAAATTCTTTACCGCAAATAGATGATGGAAAGTTCTGAAGAGGATAATCAAGTCTCATTATTTGATTCCAAGCATAGTGGATCCGTTCAATAGCTCTCTCTTCTATAGCACTTCTGAAAAATGACTGTTAGGTGTAGCAGGAGCTGCACGGGGTGCGTAGGATCTGCTGTTTTGTGCTATAACAAGTTAGTTCCTACCTACCGGCAGCCACAAAGACGGTGCTATAGAAGAGATAACTGTGCGTCAAAATTTAAGTTCAGGAAGTCAAGATAGTGAAGTAATTCTGACGTCTGTTTCGGCGACTCATATCGGTACTGAATTTGCATCAAGTCATGGTTAGATAATCAGGCTGCTTCTTATAGACTATACTCCATATAACCATGTAATTATTATTCACTACACAAGGGTCTAATCAGGTTTCAGAAGAGGCAGTATTGCGGTTTCAAAAAGAAATCACAAGAGCTTAGGTGCGTTGTGTGCAATAATCAGTAAAATCAAAAATTCCGGTCAAGGAAAAATAATAAGATACGTGTTATTAAAATCTAAGCATGTTTACTACAAAGTCTTTTGAATACTTACTTCATTGATTATAAAAATTTGAAATTAAATAAATATAGAAATTAAATCCTTTGTTTTTATTCAAACTGAAAATTAGATTTGATCATGTTTGTCACTGCCGTAATTTTGCCAAATGTCTGTTTCCATTTCCGGACTCACTTTTTTGCTGATAATATTTTTTAATTATTCAGGTTAGAGACAAAACTGCAAATAAATGTTAGGGAGAGAGGGCCTAGCGCTAGAGAGTGGGTATATCTCTTGGAGAGGAAAAGAGACAGCAAAGAAAGTCCGGAGAAAGCGTGCCAGAGAGTCCTATCAAGAAGAGTGTACGGGCACGTAGGTAACCCACCTCCCTTAAAATGGAAGGACAGGCAGAGAAGAAGGGTCTCGGGGTGCTGATGCGCGAGGTCAGAGAGTTTCGGGAGGACGTTAGGGGGGCTATGGAATAGATAGAAGCTATGAGATATGAGCAATGAGCTTAGGGAGAAAGTAGAAGGATTGCAGAGGAAAGTGGTGTCGGTAATGAAGGAAAAAGATGATAAAATGAAGCATATGTAGGAAAATATTAGGGAGGGGAAGAAAATGGCTTGATAAGGAGGAAAGTAGGTCGGAAATGGAAGAACTTGAAAGGGGGGAGGGCGAGAAGCATGGTATTTGGTAGATGGTGTAGAGCATGATAGAAAAGAAAGTGGAAGAGTGTAGGAATGAAAAGGATGAGAGAGAACAGGGAAAGGATAAGGGCAATAAAGTTCTGGATAAGGAGAAGAGGGAATGTAATATTTGATAAGATTTGACGAGGAAGGAAAGGGATGCGCAGAGAATGCTATACCATCGAGATAGGAAGGAGAGCTGTGAAGGGAGTGGGGCAAACTTAGGGTTTCGGAAAATAAAAATAGAGAAGACTATGTGCGTATTGAACAATAATAAGGGGATTTTAAAGGTTTGAAGTGCGGGGGAATTCGCTTCGTAGGAAAAAGAGGGCTGGGGGTTGAGCAGGGCGGAGATGTGTTAAAGTTGCTGTACTGGAACCTAGAAGCGGAAAAGAAGAAAGGTAAGGATTTCTGAAGGTATATTCAGGATTTTTATGTGGTCGGATTGATAGATACGTGGGTAGAGAGGAAGGAATGGGATAGTGTAGAGGCAATCTTGCCGATGTGGTATAGTTGGGGGATACAGGAGGCAGTCAGAGTAAAGAGGAAAGGAAGGGCGAGTAAGGGGATTTGAAAATGAGTTAGGGATGGAATAGATGAAGAAGTTATAGAGATGAGAGAGGGGTAGAGTGTGAAAATGAGGGCATTAAAGATAGGAGGCGTAACATATATGTTTGTTACTATGTACAATAAGGATTGGATTGAAAGGTTGAAAGAAGGAGTGAAAGACTAGGAGAGAGAGGTAAGGAAATGGTTGAACTAGGGGAAAGCTTTAATTAGAGAATCAAGCAAGGGATCCTGTTACGGTAAGGGGAGAGCTTTGAAAGAAATTAAAGGATTAGTTGATAATTAAAGAGGGCGAGAGTTTAAGAGACTGTTTGTAGGACTGATGATGGGCTGTGGCGAAAAGGTTTGGAAACAGGGGATGAAGTAACAGAATACACTTATGTGAGTAAGATGCGGGTATCGGTAAAAGACCGTGCGATCATGAATGTGCAAGGGATAGCTCGAAGGTAATGGTGTTTAGGCAAGGGGGTTGGAGAGATAAGGGAGCGGAGTGGAACTAGACGGGAAAAGCGGTACCATATAAAAGCGGGCCTCATAAATTAAAGAGTAAGAAGGGCAAACGTGGTGATGAGGCAGATAAAGGGGCTGATAAAGAGGTTTTTTTGCAGATGCTTTTATAAGGAGAATAAAATTGTTTGATTCGCTGATGATGATTGTCTTATTTTACGGCGTGGAGGTTTAGGGATAAAAGGTATGTGAGGAGGTGAATAGGATACTGAATAGTTATGTAACGGGGACACTAGGGTTATCAAGGAATACGCCAAGCTGTATTGTCAGAAAGGAGACAGAAAGAACAAGTTTAGGACGTGGGTGTAGATATGAGGAGAAATTTTTAGAAGAGCGGTAAAGTAAGCTGTGGAGTGTTGGTGGAGAAGAAGAACGGATGTAGGGTGGAAGCATGGAGGGGGGGCAGAAGAAGGTATTTTAAAACGAATGGATTCCAGATAGATAAACAGAGAAGGATGCATGAGGAAAGAAGGAAGGTAGATGAGTCTGTTAAAAGAAACAGCATGGTGAGAGGGCAGGGGAGGAGAGAATAAGAGATCCAAGGTTTAACGGGAACTATGTGTGGATCATGCCAAGAGAGAGAGACCGCAATATTTGTGTGTGTGTGGATTGTGCGGGAAGGGGGATGTAAAAGTCGAGCACTTTCTGGAGTGCGAAGAGGTGAAAAGGAGAAGAAGCAATTATTGTGGTAAGGAAATTCTGTAAAATAGAAGTTTGAGCAAGTCAATTTTTAAGGGCCCGCTGGCTCAAAAAATACGTTTATCTATCTACCTAATTAGAGTTAATGTTATTCATTTGAATATCTTTACTTAAGCTTGCTGATAAATATTTGACGCTTCATTAAGGTGTTCAGCTCTTTTGTGATAATATTTACCATAAATATTTAATATTCAATATTAAGATCAGTCACCAAAGCAAGAATGAATGTTAACTTAAAGGATTTTTTAGTTTTTAAAAATAAAAATTTTTCTTAATTCCTTAGTTTATTAAAGTTTGCAAAATTTAAAAATTTTGAAATTCCTAAATTAAAAATTTTCCAATATTTTAAGAAATATCTATATATTTTGATTAATTTTAAAACAATTTTAAGTGTCCATAGGTTTTTTTAATTTGATAAATTCTCCAAATTTCCAAAAATATTTTGTATTTTAAACATCTAATTACTTTTCAAAATGTTGACCATATAACTTTTTAGTAACAATTTTTTTCTTTTAATTAAGCAACCAATAATATAGAAGGTTAGATAGTTCAGACCAGAGATATTGCGGATATGTTTCTAAAGGTGCAAACTAACGTGGTTAAAGATTGATCTAAGTTCAATTTTTATATACCTGAACTATGAATCAGCCAGAGAAACACCCGATAGCCACTGAATGGATTGAAAGACCTCAAAGAAAGTGAGCAAATTTTGTTCTGAAGTATTTCTTAAAATTCACACCAGGCTTAGATATGTAGTGAATGCACACAATACAAGAAATATTTACACGAAGTAGCTAATTTTGTCATACAAAATATAGGCATCGAATTAATTTGTAGGCCTAATAAATTCACCAAAATGAAAGCTTTAGCTTTGCTATTATTCAGAAAATCACTTTCAATTAGCAAATACATTTGCTAACGGAAAGAAAAGTATTCGTGAAATGAGCACCATATAATTATAAAAGCAACCAAAGTGAAAACTCTCGAGGTTAAATTTACAGCTAGTATAGCTTGGACCAATAGCAAATTTTTGGATTCTTTAAAAAAATTCATGAATGAAAATTTCAATGTTATATTTTACAGTTATACCTACACCACCACCGCCACCAGAATACTTTGACGCTTTAAAAGGCCTACGCGTATGTAGATAAAAAGAATTGTATACTAAGAAAAAGTTAGTGTGATTTACAAAAAAAATTAAAATCGTTTTGCATTGAACACCTTTGAAACAAGTTTCAAATTTTAGCTTAAAATATAATTATCCTCATGGGGAGTTAATTTTAAATTATTTTTCTGACTAAAATACTGTAGCTTTGTCCGTTTTTTTAAGTTAATTCGAAGACAGCGTTTCTACAGCAATAGCAAAAAACTTTATTATAAAAATCTTGCAAACTCATAAAAAGGTACAAAATTTGTGGAATATAACTGGAATTCGTGAAAGGCTATGATAATTTTTGGAGAAACCAGTGATTGCCTAAAAAAGGATTTTCTGTCTCACCGTCAATTTTTTTATTTCATTCGGAAACGGAGAAAAATGATAAAAATATGCAAGTGCATAATGACATGTAAATTTTAACAAATAAAAATAACACAGATTGTACTATTGATCAACTTAATCATCCATACCTCTTTATAAGTATATGTAAGGACTTATATAGCGAAATTATATGTGGGCTTATTTAGCTGTATAAAAGTAAAAATACCGAAAATTCTGCTTCCAAAAATCCTTATGTTAGACTGCCGCTCTCTCACTCACGCACGCGCGACTGCTTATTCTACGCTTCGCATTAGTCCTACTTGAATATTTTATAACTCAAAAACTAAAACTTCAACTGATTTTTTTATGGGAATTTCATATTTATTTTTAACTTTTTTATAGAGTAAGCTTTGTTATGTTAATATGTTTAAATATTTTTAAATTAATTATACTGAACATTTCTAAATTTAAAAATGTTTACTGCAATGCTCTTAGAATTTGTCCAGATGTGCATGAGTGTGGATATATAGATGATACAGTTTGTTAGAACTCGATAACATGAAAACCGTTTCAACAAAATTGATGAAATTTGCAAAGCATATTTTTACCAATAATATCTCGAAACTGACCAAAAAATTTCTTAAAATATTTATTAAAATTTTTTTTTAAATTTAAATGTAACCGGCTTGGTTCCAAAATCGTTGGATTGGTGTGAGAGATAACATTAAAATCGTACAGGATCAACTTGGGTGGGATTTCAGCTACTTCATATGTCGCAATTGAAACAGTTTGTGTTTCTAGATAAGATAAGTATAATTAAACATTTCAAAAATTAAAAAAACATTTTGTTCAAATTCTACTGAGATTCATTTACTAACAGGTAGCAAAGCGCTGTAGGAATTAGCACCATATAATTGTAAATACAAAAAAAAACTTGAGTTCGAATTCACAGCTAATGTAATTAATATTTTATGTTTAAAATTAATCTCTTTTAGTTGAACAGTCACTTAGTGTATAAAAAAATTCTTCTTTGTAGAATTAAATTGTAAAAAATATTTAAGAAAAAAAATATCATATGGTTAAAATGATTTACCTTAATTAGTTTTGCTATACAGGACCCAATCCCAGAATAAATAGAAAATAATTCTATTCATAAATCGATATCTTAGTTAGGCATTTGATTTAAGAATGTTTAGAAAAAAATGTGTTATTTGTTAATGAAGTAGCGTAAAAGAAGAATTTTTTCAACAATTAAAAATTGTTATTGTCGCCTGATAAAGTTTCCAAAAAATAAGGTCCTTTCCGAGTCTGTCATTTGATTTTGCAACAGAAAGCAACATCCATTTGTTAAAAAGTACTCCTATTCCAAATTTGAGTTAATAAAAGTGCCTTTTTAAACAGAAAATTATTAGTGTTTAGTAAAGGAAATGATTGTTATCAGAGAAATAAAACTTTATCTTCTTCAAGGTAAATACACTAGTTAGTGACGCCCTGGGTGAATTTATTCCTTTCACTAAAATTTAATAAAAATAAAAATGTGAATGACGGTTTAGTAAAAAGTAGAATTCTTCAATATCTAATTGCATATAGATACGTATAGAGAATAATGTTCAAAGCATTGTATAAAAATATTAAATACCGGTTCTGCCATTAAGACGCGCGCCTCTCGCTGTTACACTTCTATAAAAAGGAAGATACACATAATTTTTGTATCAAGAATAATAATAACCGGTCCGAAAATTCGTTATAGGTTCAGATTAGTGACATGAACAAGGAAAATATATTTCAAGGAGAATCAGTCGTGTGTGGAGTAAATAAAATATTACTGCTGGCAACTTTAATGTTTTTTTTTAACTTTTCTCTAACTTTGACGACCATTCTTATCGCTAAATTGTTTGAAAAGTATGTTGTTAGTGTCGCGATTTAGTAAATCTCTTGGAGGTAAGAGTATCTGAGAACATAGTCATTTGCGTATATCAAATAACAGCAGCCTCTATTTGACACGGTATGGACTCGGTCCTACAGTAATATGCCATTACTTTAAAGAAGACAATTTTAATGATATTGTAGTAACTATTCTAAGCATTTACCTATTAGAATTTAAATATAAGTATGCAAGCTTACCATGCGAATACTAAAAAAAAATGGTTATTGCAAGCTTTATACTCATTTGCTTCATCAGAAGCAAACATCAACAATCTAAAGCCCTTTCATGAGTTTCTGTCACTAGACAGTTACAAACAAAAACAGAAAAAAGACAAAGTGAAAGCGAAAAGCACTATCACTAAAAAGTGCACAGTGCAAAAGTGTCACTAAAACATTTACTCTCATTAAACAGACAAAAACTCAATAACTATTGACTAGCAATGCGGAAATTGCTGTCCTCGTGTTTTTATA
Organism: Druon quercuslanigerum; assembly: GCA_010014905.2. Lineage (NCBI taxonomy): Eukaryota > Metazoa > Arthropoda > Insecta > Hymenoptera > Cynipidae > Druon > Druon quercuslanigerum. The sequence continues at coordinate 9,452 of JAAAKG020069950.1, forward strand.
TTAAAAAATAACTGCTTTACTCATAATTACAACAAAAAAAAACTAGTAACAAAATCCGGGGAAATGAACCTTCTTCAAATCAGCCAAGCTGACCACCCAACGAATCTATGTTGCATAAGTAACTTTTTTATGAGCAACACGTTACTCTATTTGAATTGCTTCCAAGTAGATAGAAAAATGGTTTTCTTCGTTTACTGCTGCCATTCGCTAAAACGAATTTTATGGATGCTCACAATACGCCACGTGTAGTTTTTTAATATTTGATAATTATTATGACTTATATGATTTATACAATATTGCGCCAAAAACTTGTCAACCATCCATACTGAACTTAATAGCAATTATTATTATTAATAATTTATTTTATTAATTTATTGATTTATTATTATTATTAATTATTATTGATTATTATTTCTGGGAATAAATAATTGTTAACATAATCAACACTTATTTAAACAATTAAAAATTGATAACGAAGTGATGAACAATATTACAAATAAACATTAGTAATCATTTGTATGTTAGAAATGAAAGCTGTTAGGATGACTTTATTTCCTTGAAAATCCAAAATTTCTTCATGTTAATCAAACGGGATTGGTAACAGAAATAGATTTTCGAAAACTTCGTCGCCTAATATAATAATATGGCCCATTTTGATATCAATAAGATATTTTCCAGGCTAAACTATTTTAGAAAACTGTTCCAAAATTGGAATATTTAAAGAATAAAAAATGTTTTAAAAGTCAATCAAAAATATTGAAAAACAACAAAAGTTGCTTTGTTACGAATGTCGCCACTAAAAAGGCCACTAGTTGTACAAATTGAATAAAAGAAGCTTTAAATCATTTTCTGAAAGAGAACTTATGGACCTAAGCCATTGTCCGGTCAGGTCTTTTACTCCTCATACGAGTTCTAGTTCTAGGTCTCCTTCTCACCGTCTTTATCCAGCCTGGCTGCTCTTTCCAGAGCTTATTCTTCAGACTGCCCTTCTTCTTTAAGCTCTCCAAGGGTATTTCTCGCACCTACCAGACTTCCTTCGCCTAATCAACAATTATATGGACTTAAAAATCTTGAATTTATTTGGCTTATAAGGTCCAAGCATAGTCCCCGGACATTTGTATTTCGAAGGTACACTTCCATAGCCGGTAGAGCAATTAAAGTAAGAATAAGCATAACGAACATCTATGATTCTATTCCAACACAAGAACAAATTGTTGTATCAACATTCGATAGTGACATCCTCGAAATTTTAGAGAGCACTAATATTTTTGTTGGAATGTATGTACGAGATTGGGATGGTACAAAAGGCATGTAACGAGTAAAAATAAACATCGAAAGCGGCACGGTTTCCGAATTGACAAAAGACGAAACGCAAGAAGCTCCTGTAGGTTCAAATAACCTTATCACAAAAAATTTTCGAATAAGCCGTTTAAAAATCAAAGCTCCAGAGTAACAATCTATTTTTTTGTTAAATGTAAAACTATAATATAATATTCTAAGTGACTTGAATTTGAATCGAAATATTTAATGTTTCCTCAACTCTCCACCTATACTTATTCAGGAGCAGTTAAAACAGGATGCTTTCATTCCGTTAGAAAAATATACTAAATGATAAATTATCATAGGTTTATGAGGATTTAACTGTATTAACTTCACAATATAAGTGACTACCCCGCTGTTAATAGCAAATAATGCCACAGAGTTTAACTGCATCAGTTTACAACAAAAAAGAAATTATTTTACAAACTACTTTCAATATTAAACGCGTGCTATTGCACACAACGGGGCAAATCAAATTTTGCTGTAAAAATTATTCTAGAGATAGTTTATAAATAATAACCAGTAGTTTACATAATTTGTTTGGTAAAGATGTGTCAAAGTGAGGCACAGCGCTATGAAGTGTGAGGACAAGCTCCACAGCTATGTCTAAGAACAGTAAAAAACATTTCTTACTATCCTCTCAACAATTAAATGATTTCAGTCTTATCTTGAGGACACAATTTTGCAGAAGCTCTCTTTAAAATCCCGAAAGAAAAAATTGTCAGTAATATGGAAACTTAAGAAAACAAGAAAAAATCGCAATTAAAGAACTCATTTAGAATAAAGAAATTATAATATTACCTGCAAATGAAGGCAACACAACAGTTATGATGAATAGAGAAAACTATAACAACAGAATCATGGACCTTCTCACTGAGGGTGCATACAAAAAACTTAAAAAGGACCCCACAAAAACAGTAGTCAGTAAAACAAAAACCCTTCTAAAGAAACACTAAGCTTGACAGAGAATCAATATCTAAATTAATACCTACTAATCCTATTTCTCCAAGACTTTACGAACTCCCAAAAATCCACAACAACCTTCAACTCAGGGACGATCGTCAGAGCAATAAGCTCTCCTACTTACAAGCTATCACGCTTTCTCGCCAATAAACTGAATGCTTTCTCAGGAAACTCTGTTACTCACGTCTTAGACTCTTTTGACTTTATTAAACAGATACAACACATTCGCATTTAACCCCAAGACATCATAGTGAGTTTTGACGTAACCTCTATGATACAGTTGATATTATTAAATCTTTTGGAAACTTCTCCTTTTTAGAGCAGTATGTAATGAGATCTCCAATCTCACCTGAAATAGCCAACATTCTTTTAGAACATCTAGAAACCAAAATCTTCAACCAATGCACGCTTAAACCGAAATTTTGGTTCTGCTGCGTCGACGACACTTTTGTCATTTGACAACATGGACTAAATAAATTAAATAAATTTTACGATTTCATCACTCAATTACATTTTAATATCCAGTTCACCATAGAGGTTAAACAAAACGAAAAATTAATGTTCTTGGACATACTACTTTACAAAAAACAAAAATAGGAAGAAATCTCAACAAACAAAACATCCAACCCATATTTAAACCACCTGCGAAACTAGTACAACTTCTAAGCAATCCTAAAGACAAAAAGGCACCTTTCACTGATCTTGGAGTATATAAAATTCCTTGTTCTTGTGGCAAAGTCTATATTGGAAAAACCGGATGAGCAGTGAGCCAATGTATAAAGGAACAGGAGAGTAAAGTCAGGCTAAAACATTTCAAGCAATCAGCACTAGCTGAACATCATATCGAAACAGGGCATAACATTTTATTGGATAAAAAAACCGTCATTGTAAAAACAGACAATATTTTTTGCAGAATACATAGAGAATCCATCGAAATCTTGAAGCACCATAATAAAATGAACAGGAAAACGGTTAGAGTATCAATCGGATTTGGCTTTCCGTCCTCGCGGATTTTTAAATAAGACTTGATTGGTTTATCAGGTGCGTCCTGTCTCCATGGTAAAGCGCTCTGGCCAATCGCATGCATCGTAGAGAGCATACATAAGAACAACGTAACCCTAAGCAAATATGTCAATAATATTTATTTGTTTTTTGGAATAATTCCTGAAATACAAATATAAAAGATAAGATACATAAAAAAAGATATAAGATGCATAAAAAAAGAGATAAGAAAAAAAGTATTGTATATTCTGTAATGAAGCAGTTTTTACTTAGTTAGAAAAAAATGGACAACCTTTGTGCTCTAATCCTATTATTTGTGCTTTTCCTTAATTCTGCTGGTAAATAAAATAATATAATAATATATCTATAACTATCTAACGTTTTTAAAGGCTTTCACAAATGAAATTTTATTCAATAATCGTTGGCTTTTAAAATTTCGGATATTATATTTCATAGAAACTAAGATAGCTTTTTAGCTGTTTGCGAACATTTACCTCAAGTGTTATCTGTACTACAACATTTATTTTTAGTTTTGTCTGTGACCTGAATATTTACAGAATGTCACATTTATTATTGGTTGCTGAAGTAAATGAAAAATTTTTTATTAAAAAAGCTTAACATTTATGAAAAAATAAAAGGGGGGATTTTTAAAGCAAATAAGCGGACTTTTATCATCAGGAATAAGTAAGATAAATTATCACGAGAAGTAATGAAAAATTTGTAAGAATGCCTACATTGTTTGAACAATCGACGACATTTTGTTTTTCTTTTTGCTAAATCTCAAAAGGAAATCATGATATCAACACAAATTTTTTTTTAAATTGTAGTGAATGTAATGCAGATTAGGGCAAAAAATTATAAGTGTTTTCGTGGGTGGTAAAAACGATTCCAGTTATCATTTCTTCAAAGTCCATAACTGTATAAATGATTTCTCGCTTTCATTCTTCTTTCTAGGGGTTTAGAAACTTGTTTAATGAAGCACATGTTTTAATTTGATAAAATTTGAGAGAGAGCTAATTATATTATTATTTTAATAAATTATTAACAAAATATTTTAAAATATTGTAGCAATAATATATTTAAATAATACTATAATAAAAAATAACTCCCAGTACTTTTTTTATTATAATTTATTCCAAAAAGTATAGATATTAAAATATTGTGTTATAATATCTGTATTTTTTGCATGCAAAAACGTAAGAAAACATAGACTATTTTTATCACATACTTCTAAAAAATAGTAAAGTCTTACTAACTGGCAAATTATGAATAATTTGCTTGATTTATACCATGTTTTCCCATAATCTAAATTAAACTAAAAAATAAATAATACTCGCTTTAAGAAACTTATTCTCTCAAGAAAATAATAGGCACACACGCTCTAGTTTGAAGGTAAACAATTAACAATCTAATTAGTACATATATTTAACTTTTAAGGTCAATTCGCGAAAAATATAATTCTCATTTTAATTGATTTTTTTTTTAATTATATGAAAAGTATTTTAAAATAAATAAGAAGAGAAAAGGACTTTTTATAAATTTATTTTTGAGCAATGGAAAAAGAAGTAAGTTCACAAAGCCCAATTTCTATGGATCTCTATCAGTTACATACAACAATACTTTCAAACGAAAAGAAATATTTCTTGAATCTCATTTAAAAATATTTTATTTTTTAACAGATAAAGTTAAAAAAATAAGAAATTTTTAAACTTTGTAATAACTTACAAAACTTATCGAAATGAGATCATTTCTTACCAAAATTTTTTGACATTTAAATGCAAATTACAATTTTAGAAAGTTTTAAAATAAAATTTTTTTGTTTTATTTTTATAAATGTTAAAAAAATTGAAAATTAAAAAATATTATGATTCCAGAAAAATAAATAATTTTTAGGGTAAACCATTTGAAGGAAAACCACAAACGTTGTATAGTCTTACATTAAAGCAATACTGGTCAAATTATAATTTCATTAGAAGTTTTGAAATAAAGTATAATTATTTTTAAAGATGATCCAAACTTCTTTTTCTTCTAGTAATAAGTTGAATACACTACGAAAAAAGATTCTTTAATTTAAAAAAACTTTGTTTTAATTAAAGAAAAATATTCATCGGCAAATCCTACAAAAATTAATTACAATACAAGCCGATTAAAGTCCTAAAACTTTTATTATTTCGTGAATTTTTAAGAGTCAAAAAAGACAAAAATAAATGTAATATCTTCTTTTTTACTAGCAAAATGGATTTTTTGGGGCCAAATTCAAGGAAATAGAAGCGAATTTTCAACAAGAGAGTTAAACTTTCGAACAAAGAGTTCAATATGAAAAAATTATATTTTTAACACTTTAGTTTAGCTTATAACAAAACGGTTAAACTTACAACAAAAAAATTAATTTTCTACGAAAAAGATTAAATGTTTGCCAAAAAGACAAATTTTCAAGAAAATAAAGTTGCTGACTTTTGAAGCTAATAAGATTAAACATCTACAGAACAGTTAAAGTTGTAACCCAAATATATGATTTTTTAACAAAAGAGTTAATTTTCAACCAAAAATATAAATTTTGTACAAAAATGTGGAATTTACAGATGGCAAATATGATTTTTTAACGAGAAAGGTGATTTTCTGCTAAATAGTTCAATATTTTAAACAATATTTGACTTTTTAGCTTTAAAACTTTAAGAGTAGGAAAAACACAAAACTAAATGCAATATCTTCTTTTACAACTAACAAAATGTTTTTTTTTGCTCCAATTACAATTTATGTTTGTATGTTTGTTTGAATTTATCTTGGGAAAAAATATTTATCTTACTCATATTATTAATCTTCCAGCACTTAAAAAACTCATAAACAGTACTGAACGTTCAACGCGAATATCAAGTAATAAATTTAAAATAAATTCACATTAAATTAAATATTCTTAAGAATAAAAATAATAAAATGAGATAGTTATAATAGAACAATAAAATGAAACATGTGATAAAAAATTCGACTTTGAAGTAAGAAAATTAAATATCACTTGGGGCAACGCCAATTTTTGGCCTAGCACTGGTCGTTTCTCACAAGCGATGAGAATTTTTCTGGTTAGTAGACAGGGTGTTCAAAAAGTCTCGACACACTTAAGTATCTCTCCAGATAAATATTTTTTTAAAAAGTTCAAGGTCATTCTTGAAGTAGCTTTTAACGAGAAATCCAGTGGTGACCTTGAATTTGACCTTGAATTTTATTTTCAAGGTTATTTCAAGGTCAATTTTTCAAAAGTGGGAACCCCTATTTTTGACAAGAACAATTAAAAGAGCGGGAAATTTTACGTCCAAACATGGACTCAGTTCATGGATTGGGACCAATCTGTACTGCTTCACCTCAGGGGTTTACAAAAAAGGTCCAGGTCATTCTTGGAGTAAGTTTTAACGAGGAATACAGTTGTGAATTTACGGACTAGTTCTTACTCAAATTTCAATCAGAATCAAGAAGGTTAAACTAATAACAGAGATAAATACAGCGACTCAGAGGCCAAACAATGGCTTGTTTACGTTCCAAGCACCTTCCGAGCATTCCGTGGACAACCGAGACTAGAAGATGACGGCAGTCAACATGCAAAACCCCATTAAAACAGAAAGAATAACAATTCTTATGAGATTTAGCTAGATCTAGATCAGGCAGACCAACATCAGCAACACATAAGGAGAAGTCACTAGATGTTTTTCTATTATTCATTAAAAATCCGCACACCACTATCCGCAAAGTTGCTCAAGAGAATGACATAAGTAATATCTCTGTGCACAACATACTGAAAAGAGCAAAATTCCATGCATTTAAAGTGAAACTGGTTCACAAGTTAAATGAAGACGATTTCGATCGTCGCTTGAGTTTTCTGAAGACATGATGTCAGGCATAGTTGAAGATCCCAACTTTCCATCAAACATAGCTTTTTCTGATGAAGCAACTTCCCAACTTGACGGAACTTTAAATAGAGATAATTGCAGAAATTGCCTAAATAAAAATTCTCACTGGATGCAAAAAGATAAATCGCAGTATCCGAAGAAACTAAATGTTTGGACTAAAATAGTTAATAATAGGATTATAGGACCATTTTTCATTAATGGAAACTTAAATTCTCAAAGCTATGAAGCTATGCTTTGACATTAAATAGTTCCTGCAATCAAAGAAATAGCCGGAGACAACTTTGAGGACATATGGTTTCAGCAGGACGGTGCACCTGCTCACTATGGACGAGACGTTCGCGCTTACTTTGATAAGGTATTTGTTGATCGGTGGATATGACGGAGGGGCACTATTGAATGGGCAGCTAGTTTACCTGATTTGTCGCCTCTACCTTATTCTTTAGGGGGTTATCTTAGGGATAGGGTGTACAAAACTAAACCCCAAAATTTAGAAGAATTACGGCAAAGGATCATTGATGAGTTAGCTCTCATTCCCACTGAAATGATCCTAAACACTATTGATGCTTTTTATTGCCGATTAGCATACTGTTAAGATGTGAATGGAGAACAATTTGAACACTTAAAATATGATGTTGTGCTGACTAATGCTATAAGTCAAATGTGAGAGGCAAGGGGACTCACGTAAATCAAGCACCCCAAAGGGAACAGATTTTACTACGTCCACGTCGTTG
>JAAAKG020069961.1:0-17365 GCA_010014905.2 Druon quercuslanigerum
GAGATTAGTGTAAAATTTGCCCCCCCCACCCAGTTTTTGTCAAATTTCCACGTTTCGAGACCCCCGGAATCCATAAAAAAGGTTTTCACGCATGTGTCTGTCTGTCTATATGTATGACTGTATGTTTGCATATATGTCTCTGTGAGCACGATACATTTTTGAAAAATCATTCTATTAGGGCTGCCTTTAGTACACTTTTTAGGTCTAATAAACTAAAGTTTAAATTCGTTAGCCAACCATTTTAGATAAAAATTTAAAAAGTGAGCGCATTTTGAATATTTTTGTGACCACTTTTTTCAAGATTCCAAAATTCTCTTTACGGATATTTATACTATTTTCAAAGAGTCGAACAATGAACCCTGATGACTTTGTCATAATACCAAAAATTAAGAGTTAAAGCATTTAACAAATTCCAAAAAACACACGAAAATCCACATTTTAAGCAAAATAACACACGATATGAAAAAAAGTCAAAAAAATAAATTTTTTTATTTTCGAATGCCTTACAGTATTATCATAAAAATTGCGATGTAAAACACGATGCGGTAGAAAATTCAATTGACAAATCCTGGTTCAGTGAAATTATGCACACAATTAAGAAGTTAAAAAATGGTAAGGCTACTCAGTTGACCGTATGTACAAAGTTTAAATTATAAAAATAACAATAAAAATGAGCAAATTCATTTCATGAAAAAACTTAAAGCTTGCAATAAAATGTTTATTAACAAAGTTTCGTTGTAAGAATTAGCATTTTTTTAAACAAGACAATGAAATTACGTCAGTTTTAATACTATTGTATGCTATTAACTGTAACTAATATACATTTTTGGATATTATATACAATTGCAGGAACATACGCCAGTGCGAAGCACGTGATACGTGATGAAAATGTGTTTGCTAAAATCGAAGGAGCTTTAACAAAAGAGAATTCACAACATCATATTACAGATAAATATATTATCATCCTTAAAATCCTTAATTTGCGTCAATAAAATACAAAAATGTAATTTTTTCTTAATAGTTAAAAATAATGCTCACATTTAAAGAAAATATTCTAATTTTCAGCTCTTGTATTCAAGAAACTAAATATACGCCTATTAGTTAAAACATTTTGTTAAGGATTCTGTAGTGATAAATACAACAATTCTGCTAATGAAGGTTTTCAAATAATTGAATGGACCTATAAATAAGAAAAGAATTTTATTTCCTCTTGACATTCCTTTTTCCTGGCAAAAAGAAGGAAGAACAATTAAAAGTGGGCGCAAATATAAAAAATTCTCTGCAGAAGACGTTGCTGTTCGGATTTCCTTTGCAGTTCTGATCCTGATACGTCCTTTTATCTTATCTTCTTATCAGAAAATGCGTCTCCATTTTGTCATTAGTCTCTCGTTACAACATTTTTTTTTATTTCATAAGAATTCCCTGGAAGAATTACGAGACATTTCTCATCGATTTTGTGAGAGACTAACACCCACATTTATCTCTCTAGATTTTTCTTTTCACACCCTGAAATTTAACGCTGTTGGCGAGCACCCTTTAAAACCAGGGTGGGTTTTAACGAGGAGGTTTTATTTGTCCGCATGCCATTCTTTTTAAATGACGTTGGAACAATTCTGCGTGCGAGAAGTTCAGCGGGAAAAGTTCTCGACAAAACGCACCATATGTCGTTCACGTGTTTCATGTCATTGAATTTAAGATGTCTAATGCTTGAATTTCACATAATTGAATATGTGATTTGAACACGATCGATATTCAAATACTGATTCTTCAAGATGTAGAAAACGAAAAGTGCACTGAATGCCGAATTTTTCTCTAACAATATAAAGCAGATGTATAAAAAAGTGTTTTTCAAGGTGACGCCAGCAAAATTTTACTGCTTTATTTTACAAAAAATGTGAATAACTATCTGTAATTTTACCCATTTCGCGATTGTCACTAGAAAAATGTTATTATATTTTTTTCAAGTCAATTTTACAGCCCAATTTTTTTCAACTCCAACTCAACAACTTGTAATTTTGACTAAATATTCAGTTGTAACTTACAATGGGTTTTCGGAATTGGTCAGTTTGTATATCATCCAATTTTTCAGTGAAAATTTTTTTGGGATTTTCTGATTTCGCAATACTCTAATTTCCAGAATTTAAAATTTATTTAATTTCAATAGTTTTTTATTTGAAATTTTTCATTATTTAAGTTTTTTATTCGCGACACTTGTAGTGAAAAGTTGGACACCATATAATTTTCAAAATTTAAATTAAAACTTTCATTAAAGTTGTGGCTTACATTTAGAAATTGCGTACCTTTGAAAGAGATGATTGAAAATAAAAAAGTTGAAAAGATTTTTAACTAAAGGTATGAAAATGAAACTATCGGTAGAGTTGACGTTTGTTTAACAAATTCATAACTTTTTGCAACAAGAACAAAGATTCCACTTCTTTAGATTTTTATTGCTACAGCGTTAACCCTACCCAGGCTTTAATTATGAACATGTCATGGATTTCGTATTCAAAATCAAATTACTTTCAAAACTCATATCTAAAATTAGTTAATTTTTAGACTTTAATTCTTTAATTAATGATTTATAAAGTTTAAATTTAATTGCTTTTATTATAAGCATATCAAATCGCTATTAATTGCTAGTTGAACAATTCAAAATTGTACAAATTTCATTAGTTTATTTTCAAATACTATATCATTTTAAAAGTCTTTTAATTAATCTTACCTGTAGTTTTACATAGTAGAAATAACAACTTTTTATTTGCTCGGATTTTAAATTGTCGTAAAAATTGGCATAAACCAGTTTGTTTCAACATACAAGACATTCGGAAAATAATTGCAGCATTTGATTCTACTCAAAAAATTACATAAAATGTATGTACTGGGGAATGTTTTGCTCGAAAATTTTGTGTATATACAGTATGAATATAATATCTTTTACATGCAACTACTTATTCTTAAGCTGATTCGAAACAATCAACTGTAAGTTTTTGCCAAAAGTTGTTTTAATGATTTTATGACAGAATAATTTTTTTGAATATTCTGAAAAATTAAAAAAATTATAATTTTTCACGGTTATACTTTCTGTTAATTAGACATACAATAAAGCGACTTGAAAAAACAACCAGTTTTTAATGTGACCTACATAAGGTTATGGCAGAAAGGAAAAGTAAAAATAATATTTATTAAATAATCATAATCAAATTTACAACCTGGGCTAAAAAATAATTTAAAAACTTGCATTTTTGAATCCCAGGCTATTTTAAGGCAACTACCGACTCTGGACTGAAAGCGAGAGTTTGGTTTTTTTCTAAAGAACTGAAGTATCGACTATTATTACGCTTTTTGTACTCTCTACCTCTGATTGTAGTTGGGTTGGAAGCTTATAATGTGTATCCTAATGGTTTACATTTTTCTTGCACCTTCTTCCCTATCCTTAATACACCTTCCACATACTTACTTGGTAATGGTAGGGGGCCTACAGTTTAAGGTGGGTTTTTAACCACCAATAGCAATAGCCTAAAGTACTTAGAGAACCTTTTTCTCTAGAGGTGCAGGTTCCACGACTCTCCGGAGATAAACACAACTCCCTTGCTAGGCTAGTGTTCACCGCATGGCCCACCGAGGGTCTTTCAGAGTACGAGGCGAGAATCGGACACGCAAGCCAGCACAGTATTTGGGCGAATTTTTCACCCCCTCCCCGCATCATTGTCACATTCTGATAATAAGAGTCTGTGAAATTGTCACAAACTGTCTCAATTCGGCTACCCCCCCTCCCCTAAAACTGTGATATCCTTTATGGAAGCTCCCTTAAGTAAAAGTTCGCATCATTTATAACTGAGACTCCAATAGAATCCGAACAGCGCGAGCCTATATTTAGAGTCTATAAATATAATGACTAATACCCTACTTCCTAAAAAATGTAATATTAACGTAATATTGCAACTGTATATTACATAAATTAAAATGGCAATACGTCTTTTTGGCGCGCAAGCAGTTGAAAACGAGAGACTTTCAACACTACATCAAAAACTGTCATATTAAATGCGAACTATATTCCTTTCAATCATGACTTATTTCTATAATATTAGTTTCTTCATTAAAATCTTCAAATGCAATTCAAATTCGAATTACAAAATGAAATTTGTATCATTAACTTGTAAAATTTTCGAAGTGAGTCAAGGCAGAGGTGACAAAAAGGAGCTCTCTTGGAACCGTTCCAATATCTATACTTTGGTTTCGTTTAAAAGCCATTTACTATTTTGGTTTCCTTTCCAGCAAGAGAGGTTTCTTTTTGTTGCAGCTCCTTTGGAACGAAAATCTGCTTCTGATAGAAACCCTAGTTTTTTCTGTAAAGTACCCAGAGAAAAATGGGAAAATAATTTGTATGAAGAGTGCTGATTACTTAATAACATAATTCCTATATCTATAAATAACAGTTTTATAGACTAATAATATTAAATGTGATATAGATCTTACTTTGATTCAATTTAATAAAGTAGCTTTCGTAAAAGGCACCTTAGTTAAAATAAGAGTCAAAATAAGATGCGTTGTGCAATGTTAAATATTTAAGCACTTAGAGGCGCTCGTATTAGCGAATAATGTTGAGTCCGCGAGCCTTCTGGGACTCTTTACCGGAAAGCTACCACGAAGATCAGACAAGCGCAGTAGCGTTACATTACTGTCGAAAGTTCGTGATTTCGCACCATTCTCGACTGTACCTGTAAGCATCGTATTTTTATTTCCATTCGTGTGACTTATACTTTTATTATAATCAAATTGCAACCTAAAATATTGAATATCTACTAAAAGCCACTTTCAAAACTTTTATAACTGTCATAGTGCGATACCGCCACACTTAATCTTTATTTTCCCGGAACAGAATACGTTTTTTCTATAAAATCTTTTTTATTCTTATTCAGCCTTCTCATATTTCGGGAACAAGTTTTCATTATGTTTTAAAGTTAAAGAATAAGTTTGTAGTCGCTGTTTAAAAGCAATTTTCAAAACCCACGAAATTTGAATCTCTTTGAGATTCTAAACTTTAATCATACTTTTTTTGGCCTTAATTCAAAAAAACTTCAGCTCAAAAGTCACTTTTCTTTATATTTTTATAGGCTGGATTCGATTTTACGCAATGTTATTCCGATCTCCAAAAAAATTTCGTTTTTGTTTTTTATCAAATTCTGCACACTGCGACCTTTCAAATATTGTTCCAGGAAAAAAATTTTAAAATATTGAAATAAACACCGTTTACTTCACTTACCTATGATTTTAATTTATTATCCTATTATACTATTTATTATATATCATAATGTGCATTTTTATATTTTATAAAAATGTATAAATAATTACTAGCTTTCAGCAAGATTTTATAAAATTCCTATCATTTAAAATTTTTTATTTTTAGGATGTCCTAGAGACGTTTTTGGGACATCCCATATATGTCTTTTATAACATCTCTTTTGGACATCCTAAGGATGGTCTTAAAACGTCTAATGTGTGTACGAAAGATGTCCCGAGAACGTCCACCTGGTTATTTCTTCTAATTTCAGCTAGCCTTCGATTCAATGTTTAAATTCAACTTTAGAGTTAGAATATTATTCAGATTTAAGTATTTTATCTCTCTAAAAAAAATTTAAATTTAATGTTTCAATAAATTATTTGCTATAGCTGCTTTTATTTTAACTTTTCGATTTTTACTAAAGAAGATTAGTGGAACCATAATCATTCGATTCTTTTTTAAGCTGTAATTAAATTAAATGAAAGTTTTAAGCGACCATTCAGCTAATAGTTACTAGTTAAAATAATAGTTAAATGCTCAATCTAAACATTGATTTAACTTGTGATTTCTGTCAAAATTCTAAAGCTCAAAAATTGTATGGATAAGTCAAAAAATATTCAATTTAAAATTTAATTTTCCAGCTTAATATTCCTTTTTCAACTCTGACTTTCAATAGTAAAATGTTAGCCGTGATTTTGTTAAAAAAATCCAAGAGATATATTATCGTAATTAGCTAGAGCATCCGGCATAGGCATAGGTTTCAGGTTGTTTTAAGTAGGGTTCGAATCCTCAGCAGGTGCAATTTTTTATAGCGTTTAAGCGTTCGATTTCGTTTGAAAGTGACCGTACGTGCAATTGCATAATTTCACAAATAAATTGAGTGCAGGTCTTAAAAATAAAAGTTTGTTTTTGTAAATTTATCATAATGGTACATCATCTATTTCGAGCTGCTGTAATGGAACGTCTACTGACGATTCTGTCTTTAAACATATAATATAAGAAGGTCTGTTTATTTTTCTCACTTTCCTTATAACTCGATCTTCCTTTCGTGGCTGTACTCTACCTCCGACTCAATACGCGTTCTTACACTGAGTCCCAAACATCGAAACTTTCGTTACTCTAGCGACAAACGTTTAGTCTGAACAGCACAAACGTTAAAGAACATCATTAAAGCGGCTCATAAACGTCCTAAGTCAGTATAAATAACGTTCCATAAACATACAATGTACCAAAGACGTTTTAAAGACGTATTTCGAACATAAAACGTTGTTAGAACATTATTTGGTCTAACTTAGGACAGTTTTAAAAACGTCCAAATGACGTCTTTTGTCTTGCACGTCCAAGAAACGTTTTTAGGACGTAAAAATTAATCCCTTTGCTTTTCTTAGACTGAGTCATCTATTTCTAACAATGATACCCAGGGTTTCAAACTATATTTCTCTCCGTGTAACTAAATATTTGTTTAATGCCAGGTAATAATATGTATCAATATATTATGCATGCATCATATATTAATATTATTATTAGTGTTAATATGACTATCAGGATTCACGCGACAGAGAAAAAGAACAGGTGATTTTTAATAAAAAAATTGAAAAACATAACTTTTTTTAAGATTATAATTGTGAGACTATCTGTGATAGATACACAGAAAGCAAAGCCCTACTGAAAAATGGCATTTTACATATTTTTAACAAAATATCGAAATTTCATTTTTCCAGGCATTCAGCGAAATTGTCAGATGACATTATAGATTTGAGAGTCTAAAGTGTACAATATCGTCCGATAATATCACTGAATAAACGGGAAAAGGAAATTATGATAATTTCTTGAATAAATAGGTCAAGGATAATATAATCCAAACAGAGTCACTCTGCTGAAGAGATGTATAGTCTGAGATAAGGTTTATGTAATATAGATTAGATTTTGATCTTGTGATCGGTTTTACTGCTTTAACATCAGGTGACTGTTGGCGTTAGCTCTGCGTGGAGGGAACGATAATGTGAGAAAAGAGAGACGAACCAAGTAGTGCAAGTTCTCTATCTTGCTGAAGATAGAGAAGCGAGATAAGAAAGAGGGAACAGAGCACTCTGTTTAATCTACTGTGTTGCATAAATGCATAATCTCTGCTCCTCGATCCCGGAGATGCCAGCCGCTTTTTCTTGCCCCTAAGGCTCCACTTCCGCTTCCGACTCTAAGGCTCATCGTAGTAGCCAAAGACGAGAGTCATTAAGACACAGGAAGCGTAAAGCCACCTTTGACGCGCTTTTGAGTTACTTCTTTTGCTCTAGTCTGTGGAAAGTCAAACATGGCCTTTCTTTCTACCAAGCCTTCAGGGGAATTCATAGTAGTATACTCTTGGACAATAAATTGTTTATTCTTTTGAGATTAGAGCGTTTCAAAGAAAGACAGACAATTCACTTCTGTATTGGAACTTTAATTTTTTCACTTTGTGCATACAAGTCACAGGAGTCACTTTTTCTTCGTCCTTTTATTTTAGTTTTAATAAGGACAATATTATAGAAAATAATTGTCATCTAATCTTTATTCAGGAATTAATAATAATAGCTTTCAAATCCATATTGTTCACATTGGAGCTCCTATGTTTGCGCTCACTTATCGTATGCTTTTGTCTCGTGACTTTTTTCTACTCCCGAGTTTGAATATTTTCACTGAAAGCTGCTGCTGTTAGATAGTAAATCTTTAGTTTGAATTAAAGTATAAAATTCACACCACACTAGATCGACATAGCAATCATTTTTATCTAAAATTTCGATCGGATGAAACTAATTTCCGTGTTGGTGAAAAAATGGATACAGTTAAGATATTTTTTTTCTGTTGAAAATTTTTAATCCCGTATCTTGACTTAATGTTTAATTTATAAATCATTTGTCTCATTTTGACCCTAGAAGTTTATACAGAAATATTTTCGCTTTACCAGAAAATGTTTGGTCCCGTATGCTGGTTTCAAGACAAATTATAGACAATATCAATAATTTTTGAGTCAAAAAACTTCAAATATTCTAGCTGTGGCATGGAAATGCTGTGATAAATTGAACTTAGGTTTCTGATTTTTTTCTCGTAGTAGACACTAGGCGTGGTAACAGATACATAAAATGCATTACCAACTGCATAAGGGTTTTCTGCGAAACGCCAAAAACGGTACTATTTCAAAAACAGCATTTAGAATTTCATAATTTTCAATTATACACAATAGATGCTGAAGCGTCTTCAATTCTATATCTTTGCATTAAAGCATTTTTGATCTTGAATCCGCCAATTTCAGTTATTTAGAACAAATCGTTCAGAATCTCACACCATTATAGTATAAATATTTAAAGTTGTTTCTTATTTTTCTATTAATTAAATATTTATATTGAAATCAAGTGCCATTGTCATTACCGAATAAAGTATAGGGTTCATTATAAACTTTAAGGTATCTGTGCGATATCTGTGGGATAGTGTACCAAAGGACAGAAGCGAAGATTTCTGAGAAACACACATGCATCCCCGATTCCTGCTTTGGGAATCGAACCCGTATCTACGTGGCTGCCGCGGCTGCAGTGTTGTAACATAAATCAATCACGATACTGTCTGAACCACGATCACTTTCTAATATTTAAATTGTGAATATTTAAAATCCAAAACTTCTTATTTTAAAAATATGCATTAAAAATTATGCACAAGTGTCGTTTTTAAATTAAAAAATCTGTCATTTTAATAATTGAAATTTGAAATTTCATTAATTTAAGAGATCTAGAATTAAAAATTTTCCAATTGATCTTTAAAATGATAAAATATAAGATTTTTTATTAATACGTGTGTAAAATTTTACAGATTCTATATGTATATCCTAAAAATGAAAATATTTTGAATAATAAATCTTGAAAATTGAACAGCAAAAATTTCAAAATCTCATAATTTTTATTCATATAAATTCAAAATTGAAGGATCTTCAATTGCCAATATTCAACATAGAACTATTTGAAAAAAATGGTAAAAATTAAATGGTTTCATTTACTGTATGTATAATCTTTATAACTATACAGGTTGTCGAATTTTTAATTTTGTACCCTTAAAATGGATGTGTTTCGCAAATAAAAGAAATCACAGTAAAAAAGGATCAATTTTACTTCAAAGCATTTAGTTTTAACGATTATTTAACTCTCGAGATCATAATGATCTGTCCATTCGGATCAATTTGATCTTATTTTTTTATTTATTTATCAGACAAAAAAAATGGCCGCCAATTCTTGGCGCTAGTGTCATAGCGACATAATCTAAAAATTGTATCTAATCGCACGAACTGACAACTGCACTTAAGAGGTGGTATTATTTTTCTTATATCAGATTTCGTTATTTTTTTAACTTATTAAGTACACAGCGCGATCAAAGAACAAAAAAAAAGCTTCCATATGAGCTAAAGTACTCTGAGGACGTCAGCTATCTTAGTTTGACTTCATACATGATCCCGCATCAAATCATTATGATCTTAAAAGTCGATCATTCACCCCAACCGATCAAAATGCTCTTGAATTCGGTATCATTTTGCTGCAAATTAAATTGATACTGATTTCGGTATCATTTTTAACACTTTTTTTATTGTAATGAGTAGGACTTAGAAACTCAGAATGTCTTCTCAGAACGACTTATGGCAATATAAAGTCGAAAATTAATTAATTTATTTTTTTCTTTGCATCTACTTTCTTCTGAGATAAAATATTATATTTTATATTAATGATTAACAAACACCTAAGTTTCTTATCGTTTAAAGTAAAGGCATATATGCACACAGTAAATGTACATCTGACCCAGAATCTCACTTTCTCTTAATCATTACCAAAGAGTGTAAATTGAAACACACTGACTTAAAATATTTATTAAAATATAAGCTGGAGTACAGTAGGGTGGATGTTTCTTCTAAAGTGGAATTCAGAGAGACTAGATCTCTGGTCAATTTAAAGCTGACGGATAATTCGAGTTTGCCTAAGTATCCGGTAAATAGATTCCGATCTAGTACCTATCTAGATCTCGAAGCGATGGTTCAACCGTGCCTTAGTGTTTTTTTACGTCATTCCCTTTTCCCTCTCCACTTTCCCACTTTGACCTCTACACTCAACCCAGGTTCTCAACAATTCGTTTCTTCCAGTCTTACCTATCCTCTTCTGAATTTCAGTAACGGAAAACGAAAAAGGGACTGGAGCAGCAGTTAGCATTCAAATGAATACCCATTTCTCTCCACTTTCTAAATATATTTTCTTGAATTTTGGAAGAAACGATAGTAATGCTTAAATTAATGAGAAAATGGGTACAGAAATGTTAATCAAGATATGCGTTCGGTTTAATGATGTTGATTAAAATTTAATACAAACAGGAGATTGAGGTACAGTATTTTACTTACATTATAATAATAATGTAATCTGAATAAGCGCATTTTTTATGGAAGAGCTCCAACTATGCAACTGTTATTTCGAATATTGAGTAATTATGTGGCTGCATTTTGTCAGAAGATACGGCAGGGAGCTTCTAATAATTACGCAAAGTCTTTTCTTTTTATAGGGAGGGGGTCGATAAAATCTTGCGAATCCTTACTGGGGAGAGGACTCCTATGCATTTTTAATGTAAGTTTTCTCTTTTTAGTTTAAAGTTTAAAATGTGCTAATTGAAACGTGTTTTTAAATCATGTAAATTTTTTCTATATCTTTTGAGTTTTATTTTATATTGTAGATGATATCGTTAAATCCTTGAAAAATAAAAAGTTCCCTGGAAATACTATCAGTGCCTTTGAAAACTGTGGAAATTCTTTTAAATTCTTTGAGATTGCGCGTATCTTTTTTATTAATTGGAATCGCTCATAACCTTTAAAAACTAATACAAACTCCTCACAGCTTTTAAATCCATGGGAAATCCTTTAAATCGCTAAAAATTGGTTCAGGCTCTTAAGATTGCGTGAAACATTATAAGACATATAAAAATCTTTTAAATCCATTAAAAATTTATTAAATTCTGTAAACTTATTGGAAATATTCCTAAATTTTTTGCAATTATTTAAATTCTTTTAAAAAGGCGATTAAGTGATTTTTGAAAATCCCTTAAGATCTTTAGGGATTTACTAATTTTTTGACAGATTTTGGATTTAATTTATCCAATTATTCAAATACAAGCTACTGTAAGGTGATAGAGATTAAAAACAAAGGTTTTGCAATGCAGGATATTATACTTTGTTTGTGTGACAAGAAATGGCTAAGGAATGGTGTAAGAGTCACAGCATGAAAAAATTAAAGGGGTGGTAAAAGGAGGCAGAAAGTGGTGATGAAAATGTATAATAAGATAGAATTTTAATTGCTGTACATAACCAGCAGGCAGCGAGTGGAACGAGGGAGGAACCCACTTGCGGTGAGAGACAGCTTACTGTCTTACTTACTTTTACAAGCAGACGGTGGGTGGAAAAGGGGGAGGCAACCCACTTCCTCTACTTTACCAACAGGAGGGGGGTTGGCGCAGTATTTTACGAGCAGGCAGGGGGTGGAAAGGGAGGAGAGAAACGCACTAGCTCTATTTTACCAGCAGGTCGTTGGTCGAAAGTGAGGTGAAAAATTGCTTGCTGTATTTTACCAGCAAACAGGGGGTTAAAAATGAGGAAGCGACCCGCTTACTGTAGTCTACCAGCAGGTCTTTGGTGGAAAGGGAGGTAAAACTGCTTGCTGTGTTTTACTGTAGGTAGGGGGTGGAAATGGAGGAGGCGACCCGCTCGCTTTATTTTACAGGCAGGTCGTTGGTGGAAAGGGAGGTGAGAAACTGCTTGCTGTATTGTACCAGAAGACAGGGAGTTGAAAGCGAGGAGCGCGGCCTGCTTGCTGTATTTTACCAGTAGGTCGTTGGTGGAAAAGGAGCTGAGAAACTTCTTGCTGTACTTTACCAGCAGGCTGAGGGTGGAAAGGAAGGAGGCAACCCGCATACTGTATTTTACCAGCAGGTGTTTAGTATAAATGGAGATGAGAAACTGCTTGCTGTATTTTACCACCAGGCAGAGGAAATGACGGGTCTAGATTAAGAGCACTTAGAATAGCTTGAATTAAAACTTTATTCCGCACTAATAACACTCAGTGTTTTCCGCGGTTCGAGGACCGCGAGCAGCTGATTTACGAGCTAACGCAGGGTCTTTTTATAGGGGAGCAACGCAGTAGGAAGAAAGGTGAAGAGGCTCTTGCCTCCCTATAATTAGTTATAATTTATATCTGTAAAAAAAGGGTCTGACAGAACACGTGAATGTATTGAGTTAAGATAATTTTTGCTTATAATATTATATTTATTTGCATTCAAAGGTTTCTCAAGGTCATTTTCTTGAGAAAATATCGATTCAATTTCATTTTTACTAACTTATTATGGAAAAACAGTGTCAATGTATTCATTTTGGCAGACCAAAATGAATCAAGTTGATTAATGAACGTTTTCATACTACTTGACGGTAATTTAATTTAATTTAAAATATACGACTTTTTGTGAATTATGATAATAAAAAACAGAGCTAACACTTGCATATAAGATGGCAGTTTATCGCAAACTAAGTTTACCTCTGCACATCAACATCTCGCCCCTATGTTCACCTCATATTTAAATTAGGAAACGCCCATAACACAGTGGTTAGTGCCAGAACGCACTAAGCTTCAACGAAAAAAGGGAACTTGTCTGACCCAGAGAAGTACTACCCAATAACGTGTTTGAACAGGCCGTAAAATATCTTTAGAGTTGTCATAAACAACAGCTAATTGGCAGGCTCGTCTGCAAAGACACAGCAGCTTATCAGCACGTCTTTTCCATGGGCTTGATTGAATATCGGAAAGCTTTCTATAAAAGATCTCATAAACTTATACATATATCATGTGTCTGCTGAAAAGCTCAAAGGTTCGTTCACACACAGTGATATGCATATTGAGATTAACGCCCCTTTAAAAAGCTAGATTTACTATCTCATCTGGATATTATTCTCTGTCAACGAACAACGTCATTATTCTAGAGCGTCTCTTGTACAACAAAATTCTCGTGAATACCCATGCGGTGACACTTATCATCGCGATAATAAGGCCAGTTATGTATTTTACATGAAATACCTAAAGGTTGATGCTTCTGGTAAAAGCAAACTTCAACATGCTCTTCATATCACCAGGAAGTGAACAAGAGAGGTTGGTATGGACTTTGAATTCGGACTTTGGATTTGGAATTTGAAAAATTCCACCGATAGTTGACAAAAAAATGTACAGAAACTTTTACTGAATTGTAGAAAATGAGAGTTTTTCGAAGGAGCATTCTTTTTCTCAGATCATCAGGACCTAATTCAGATACAGAGCGTTTAATTGCACTTTCTAGGACTGCGCCATTTTCACCTTAGTATATCGTGAATTGTATGTCAAGAAGTTTTCAGCGATAGAAGCAGAGCATTTCATGTTGGCGCTAAAGTACATACAACATATACTCTCCGGGAGTCCCACTCACTAGGGAACGACGTATTTCTATGGACATAATGCGGCCCTAAGAGTGCTTTATTACCGTATATGTCACTGACGGTGTAGCCCGCGACACTGCCCTGCTGAAAGCTCCGATGGCGACTGTCATTGGTCCAAAACGAGAATAGAGAAATTTTCTTCGAGAAACAAATATTCGTGACCGAATTATCGACTCCGGCCGACTACATATCTTCCAAGGAGAAAGAAAGGCTGGGGAGGTATCAGGACCTTCAAAGGGAGCTGCAACGATTGTATGTAAAATATTCAGTTAATGTAATCGTTCTTGTGATCAGCGTTCTTAGATGTGCGATCCCATAGCTGATTGGTTACCGTAAAGAAACACCCGAGTGCCAAGCAAAGACCAAGGTACTTGCAAGATGGATGCAAAAAGCTGTGATTATTAGGTGACTTCGTGTAATCAAGCCACATGAGACTTTCGCCTGCCTGTCACTGTGATCTTATCCAGCCCTATGGCTACCCATCTTACAGTCGTGAGACGTGGCTATAGGTCTGATTTACTGCAGTTCTACTGAGAGCCGGTGTGATTTTTAGATAGCAGTTAATCTCAGTGGGACCCTGTGGTGTTTGTTCAAGCAAACTTTTAAATTATGTGTGTGTGTAAAATTACAAAAAATGTATTTACAAAACATAAATTGGCAAACCTTTCGTTTTTAAGTTACTTTTAATACATCCGATAACAATAGATGAATGGCAGTTTCATTACCAGTATGCGCAAAATGCTTCGTAACTGGTGACTCGCATTCAATGGGGCCATAGATAATAATTTTTGTTGACCAGTGTTACCAATGATTTTCTAAACATTGCAAATTAATAAAAGTAGTTACAGATTTAAAGTATTCATACTCTTATCGCAGTTACGTTTTTTTCAACTACCAAAAACTGTAATTAAAAACTCTTGTGACTTTATTTAACTTGGATGTGAAATTATCGAAATCTAGATTAGGAACTATGTACGTTTCGAGTTTTCCATTTGTTTGCTAACTCTCGGTCCAAACATGTTATGACACACACACAAAATGTGGCTATTCATTCTTTTGCTCTCTTTTTTCTGCTTATTTAAGTGTAATTTGCATTTGATTACGTTTCATTCGGAGCTAAATTTGGGGAGGTTTCATGTGAACAATAATTGCTTTTGGAGCAATTAGCAGATTCGTTTATCCAGCACGAAGCTTTTATACTAGCGTTGTGCGACAGGCCACGGAATGAACAGTTTCTGTGATTTAGTCGAGCGTGTTTCTATTGATGTGTGGAACTTGAACAATAAAAGTGCTTTCTAGAAGGATCTACTCTTTGAAAAAGTGGTATATTATTTCTCCTCTTTATAATAAGAATATATAAGACATGTTTCACCTCTTTATTTTTTAACTCTATTAATATTTTATACAAATAATATACAAATCGACGACAATAGATTTTCATCTTCCGTTAACCGGCTCTACTCAGCAGTTTTGGTATTTTGTAGTCTTCAACTTCTCTAATCAAATGTTCAGGCAAATGCGAGCATTCCTAATAAAAATCCAGCTCCAGATGGTAGAGGAGTTAGGGACTTCACATGACTTAGTACTTCCAGGCATTACCCTAAGAGAAAAAAAATATTGTCTCAGTAAAAAATCATTTTGTTAAGCAATTTTGTTTATTTTTACCATAATTTGGTTGCGACTACTAAAAAAGTAGTTGAATTTACAAAACAATTTATTTCGCTCAAACACAACAGTTTGCTAAGCACTTTTTATTGAGTGTACCAAATAATTTTTTCAATCATACCAAATACGTAGTCGCGCATGCGCTCTCTTTCGACTTATGACGAGCGGCTGACCACTTTTTTAATATGATGGATTCGAGCGAAAATCCCTTCTCAGCATTATGATCGTCAACATTATATGCAGATCCATCAAATGAAATAAATTTGAAAAAGTTGTGTTTTTTCGAAAAAAAAAACTTTAGGAGTGCTGACGCTGCGACCAGCGTCATCTGGTATATTAAGATATAAATATTTTAGATGAATAGTGCATAGATCTCGAATAGATTTATGTCAAATTCAAGAAAAACTAATTTGTGAAAGTAATTAAGAAAGTATTTGAAGTATCTTAAAGTCTTTAAGAGAAATATTTTAATTAATCACTGTCCTCTAATCACCGATCATTCCGAAAATTAATCGTGATTATTTAAAGGAATTTTCTACGAATCAAAAACATTTTGTTACATACATTTTGTCCACCTATTTTTTCTCACAGAGAAAATAATTTATATTTTATTTACAAAATACATTTTTCCCTTAACAAAATAATTGTTGCTTGATAAAAATGGTATTGCTTCAACCAAACTATTTGGTTAAGTCAAACAAAGCTCACTTCGTTCGACAAAAAATTATTCTGTTGTGATTACAAATATTTAGTTCATCAAACAAAATTATTTTGTGAAATCTGCGATATTTGTGTCATGTCTAAAAAATAATTGTGTTGAGCTAAAAAATATTTAGGTAATTTAACCAAATAAGTTTGTTCAATCTACAAAAAGATTTTTTCTGCTTAACAAAATTTTTGTTTAGTTGAAACAAACGCTTAAACCAAATAATTTGGTTAGCTCAAAAAAACGATTTTCTTGATTCTATAGGAACCAAAAAACTTGTTTGGGACAACCAAACTTTTGTTTGATAAACCAATCATTCTTCTCAGTGACTTTGGTCAAGACTATGGTCCTTGAGGTTAAGGTAAAGTTACCTTTAGTAAGGCTGCGTTCTCTTTTTAAATGTACAGAAAGGATATACATGCGAGTAAGAAAATAAAAAAATACAGATATAATATAAAAATAAAAATGATTTTAAAAATCCTTAGCACTTGCATGTTCTGAAACTAGTTTTTACTCTTTTTCATTCAACCCCGAGTTTCCGAGCTATTATAAATTTCAGAAAAAACTTTACATTTAATCGCACTACCGCAGCTAATGGACAGTGAATTAACCAATTCTAGTTAACACTGTTCCATGTGCCTCAACACGATTTCATCAGTTATCGCTAATTAATCTATCTGTATGTAAAAAAAAAGATTGCATCCACATTCCAGTTTGAAAATTAGACTGACGCATACATACATACACGCACTCATACATATATATACCGTGTGATTTTTTAACCTTGAAACTTTCAAATAACTCGAAAAATAGGCGCTCTATGAAAAAATAATAATAAAATATTAATATGTATATAATATTAAATATATTAATATATAAATATATAAATATATATATATTAATATAATATTAAAATATGTTCCCCCACAGTGCCTTCTGGGCTGGGGGTGGGGACAAGTTCGAAATCTAACATAGGAACCTCTTTTTTTATTGCATATTCGGATTCGTTGGATAAAAATGAGTATGATTTGTCTCAAACATTTTTCACTTTTCGAATTTTGTTTTCATTTTTTGTCAAACTTTCCCCCACCCCCACCCCCAGGGGTCGGTTTCTGGGGAAACAGATTTTAACATCCGAGTATGTACTCCTCAGAGTGATTAAAGTTTGATTTTTAACATTTTTTCATAGAATACCTATTTTTCGAGATAT
>JAAAKG020069972.1:0-17365 GCA_010014905.2 Druon quercuslanigerum
GAAGTGAACTGCAATGTTCACGAAACGTCGGCAAAATTCGTAGTTTTGTACACGATTGAAACCCGAAATATCTAAAAAAACCATCTTATACTCAATGTCACCGCTTGTTTGGCTCCATAAGATGTAACAAGCATTATAAGATTAGGAGTACAGCATCATCGCAAGCTACACCTTTACCTATGTCTGTTTTTAAAAGTTATATTTACCTACATATTTCAATTTCCTTTTACAGAATTCATATTAAAAATACAGGCGACTTCAGAGAAATTACTTCATGAAAAAAATAATATCTGACTTCCTATAAAAGAATATCCTAGTTAAGGTCGAAAACATTACGAAAATTTTCAGTAACCGAATTACAGTCAAAATAGGTTTAATCCAAGGACAATATGCTTAGGAAAGTTTCACGTCATCACTATTATCAGAGTTTTGGAACTGCCATTATGATTAACCATCATGCACTCTCTCTACTCTAAATATTAAATTTTTGGTATTTGGCACAATCGAAGATAAGTGCGATGCTCTGTCTCCACGTCCTTTTTTCGCAGGTAATTTAAGTATGGTTTGGATGTTGTATTTGTTCAGAATTATTCCTATTTCTTTTTGTGACACCTTGGATGTAGGATAGGACGGTTGTCGTTTCTCTCTCTCTGTTTCTTTATTAGGTTGTTTTAAATTGTTTTCTTGGGTGGATTTTCTTATCGAATTATCAATCTGTTTGATTGTGCAATCTTTCTGCATTAGAATTTGTTTAAGGTTTTGTAATTCCTGTTTTAAATTACTTTTATCTGTTATGGACATAGCTCTTTATACAAGGATGTTGGTGACCGATCGTTTTTTAGATGGGTGGTTGTGAGAGGAGGCATGTACGTATCTGTTTCTATGCGTGGATTTTCTGTTAACTAGTACATGCAAAAATGGCCATTTTCCGTTTTGTTTAATTTTCATGGTGAATTGGATATTAGGATGTAATTGATTGGTAAAATAGAAAAACTGATTTAGTTCATTTAGTCCATGTCGCCATATGACAAAAGTGTCGTCCACGTGACGGAAACAAAATTCCGATTTAAGCTTGAATTAATTGAAGATTTGGGTTTCTCGATGTTTCATTAAGATGTTCAGTTCATTAGCGAGGAAGCGTGCTAGCTTGTAAGTAGGTGAATTTATTTCCCTGCGATCGGCCTGAGTGGAATGTTGTTTTTGTGGATTATTGATAGTCCGTAAAGTCTTGGAGAAATGGGATTAGTAGGTATTAATTTAGATATTGCTTCGCTATCAATAGTGTAGTGTCAAATCGAGCTATCAAGTTGAGCTGTCATATTTAGTGTCAACTTTATTGTGTAACTGGCATAGAAAAAAGCGATTATTTCCAAAGGGAATTGACCAAATAATGGACTGTTTCTTTAAATTATTTAAAGAAATTATCAAATTAATCAACTAATGTTAAATGTCCAGCAATTATTAATAAGTTTCTAATAAGAAAGACTGATATCAAAAAAAATTCTTTCGTCTCGAAATGTCCAAGTAATGGATTTGTTAATTAAATTGGATTTTAGAAATCCGTTATTTGGGACCAAAAAAGTAATTTTTTCTCAATTTGCGACGCGAATGGCTAATCGAATCGAAAAATTCGATCCGAACGTGCCACGGTTCTAATGCCATTGTTCAAGGGCATTCGAATTGCGTTCAATGTCGGTTTGAAAACGGATTGAATTTTTTTCACAGGTCTACTTTAAAGTGAAAGACGCGCGAAGAATTAATAATTTTAAAAATAATGTGCTGCTGACTAATATATGTCTTCTCAATACGCTACGCCACTAAGATATACCTAGGTTACGATTTTCGCTCAAAAGCGGGAACGTGCAAATGTACGCAAATAGACTATCTAAACCATAATATTAGAATATTTATTAGGAATCCATTCACTAGGAAATCCATTGGTAATAACTTCAGGCCTCGCCCCCCCCCCATCATGCATGCTGACATACTTACCTTGTTATGACGAATTCGCGCTGCTTCTAAAGATCGGTGGGCTGGGGATCCATTGATAAGAAACCGAAAGTAGCAAATGGCAAAAAGGAGCTTTCTATGGGTGACAAGGGGCTTATCTTGCGAGTCTTCACGACTGCCCGAATAGGTCGTGATTTAATCGACGGCGATCCTGTATACGTCACTGAAGCAAGCATTTATGACTGCTGACAGCACGGCCAGTCAGGTCCAGGGCACACGTTATATCCCAATCGAGATCGGTCGTGTTTCGGAAATGATGAACATCCTTATGAAATAAGGAATAAATAAATAAAATAAATACTTATCCTGTGACAAGAACTGGGCAACTTATTTGCCGGGACTACTAAACCTCATCTGAGGTGACTTCAGAAACCTACAGCATTACTCATATAATAGACATCAGGGGACACTCACCGAGTAAATAAAGGTACTACTGAGCATCTGCGAAGGCATTGGGAGATATGCAAGATGAGGTACCTCGAATGTTGGCCGAATGTATAGTAGAGCAGCTGAAAAGCGGGTACTCCAGTTGCATAGTACTGGCGGGAAAGGCCGGCGAAAGGTTCCGAGCCGCGAAGTACATAACGACCTTAAATTTAAAGTGGGGGTATCTTCGACTGCCGGCGGCCGAAAATCAAGACGTATGGAATCCAACACTCGTTTTTTCTTGTGGAACACAAGAAAAAATCTTGTCTCAAAACAATGATTTCGGCGTTCGTAGCCCAGGAACCATCGGCACTATGAATCATATCTTAAGGATTTCAGGTTCTACTCCAGTACGGCCGTATGTAGCACTACTGGGGTTAGCTTAGCCTAATTGAATCTAGGTAGGGAACCAAAGCCTTACAGTAGCCTACGCTCAAAAGTAGAAGAACCACTCGAGTTGCGCCTAGTAGACCACAAGGAATGAAGAAAAATATGTTGATATTAAAGGACCTTCAGGATTAGTCTTCTTACATCACGAAATTGGTTTCGATTCACAAAAAGTAAATTACTGCAAAAGGCGGGAACACGAGGTGTTTAAAGATTTATCCTCAGTTTAAAAAGGGGTAACGAGAGAATTAGGAGGCGAAAATCTGCTAGTTCCCTGTGTGACGATTTTATATTTCGTGAAAATATTGTTAAGGTGAATTAAAGGAGTTTAAATACCTGTTTTAAAAAATGAATAGAAAATAGGTCTAAAAGATAGCGAATGTGATAAAAAGCTCACGGTTCATACAAAATGATTATCAGAAATCCAACACCTAATGTATAGATTAAAATTACCAGTTTATTTAAAATTGGTGTATGTTAACTATAATGATATTTTTATAAATTTTCAACAAAATGTATTAAAACAAATAGTCGATTTATAAAACGCAATTTTCACTCGCACATACAATCTTTAAACATTTAAATTACATTTATGAGAGCAATAAAAAATGTAAAGCATCTCAAATTGAATAAATTCAGATTTGAGGGTTTCTATTCAAGTTTAATTATTGAAAAATATAAGACGAATATAGTGTAAAATTTTGATAAAATGGAATAAGATAGGCATACATTATTATTAAACGCAATGTTCTGTTTCGACAGGACGATCATTATCCTGTAGATTGCCTTTTGACTAGAAATCATAGCTTTTCCCTCTAATCACAATTTGAAATTCGTCCTTGAGATCGATTATGACATTGATGGTTTAAAAGAAAACGGTCGATTTAACAAAGCACAACAAACTGGGGCTTTCGCGTGCCCTGAAAACAAACGAACAAAAATACCAAAACCAGCTTTAAATTAACACAATCACATTTCTTTTTTTTTGTACGTTTATAGACTAATTTTGAATGAATACAATTAACTCATCCAGAAACGCTATGAAATATAACCGATTGACAAAATTAACATGTGTCACGATCGCACGCAGAGCGTCGTCTGAGAATTATTCGAATCTGTTCGAATAATGCCATCCCTTCTCTCATCCATACATTTCTACCAATTCGCAAACCTATCGTTAGTTCGCGTTGATCATTCGCATATTCTAATAATTGGTTGAGTTACAGCACACATTTCTATGCACAAATAAAATCATTATGCTTAAATGTAACGGAACAATTACTCAAGAATCGTCTGCTCTGAGACGCGGAAACACTTCAAATTACAATATTTCGATCATCTCACCTACCATGATACGGGAAAGCCTAAAGAGGTGGAAGAGGTAGAACAATAAATAGTCCACCCTTTCCCAGTAATTCTTCTAAAACTTTTTATGTCCGCGGTACTGTAAAAATAGGCTAGCCTTGCCAGCATTAATCTTAGAGTCCTAAAAGGGGTATACGTAACTAACAGAAACAGGCAACGATACTGACGCTGCCAAATGTCTTGTTCCCACAACCGCAGCCAAATATCACTGAGAAGAACATACGTGGATCTGCAGGCTGATCCAGGGATTGGCGTGCATAATGTTTTAGGAGACGTAAAAGATCCTGCTCTAGCTAGTATTATAGGAAACAAACGAACGGACGCCCCAGAAATTAACCGACCGCTTTAACTCAAACCAGATTTCCGGGAGGGAAAAAATCGCCCTACTACGTCCTGCGAGAGCAGATGATAGAGCTCTACCGCAGCCAGTGACTGAAAAGCGACACCAGGAACTGACGACTCATCGGGAAAGGCTTGTGGAAGGGGCACGTTAAGAGCTGGCCGCCATGTCCAACGATTTGTCCTGCCCCGATGCCGTGCACGGTATCACCGGCGATTTGGCAGAAATAGAGCAACCAAGGTGGAGATTCGAATCCGAGACTGATGAAATACAAAGACGAAGCCCAGCTGGCCTAGTGACTTCGAGGTTCGGTTCTTATCACTCGCTGTTAGTGTTTTTAGATCTGAGAGCCGACGCGAAGAAACGCTTGTTCACTTGGGAAAAGGGTGCCACCTGCGAATTCCTGACCAGGTCCTGGTAGTAATTAAATAATCTTAAATTCTTAGGAGAAAATTTATATTATATTATTATTATTATTATGCTTTATAATAGTAAGTCCATATTGATGTACAGTTTTTTTGTATATTTTTATAAATGTAAATAATAACAATGATAAATCATCAATAAAATCTTATATTTTACGTGCCATACATTAAATCGGCGATACATCCATACATAGTGACTCAACCGACTCACTGTAAATATAAGAGCAAACATTTCGTCTAAGATAGTGAAGATAGGCCATCCAGGCATCACGTGTTCAACTTTTTGTGGGGAAGGTGGGGCAGGAGGTGTCAAAGGAAGAATCAGCAAATGAAAATTAGCTACGTGGAGTATAAAGAAGCTATTAATACATGTATGAGAAAATCTTCTACAAAATTCCATTTGTCTCTAAATCACTATCATAGACTATTATACACCTACTGTATTAAAATATGCAGATCACTACTGGTACCACATTTCTAGCTCTTGCTGCTTTCCTCAATTATGTTGGTAAATATATATATAATTTTAAAAAGGGTTTTAAAAAGGTCTTTTTTTAATACTCATGAAGATATACATTTTCAAATTCCTAAATTTTTGAAATATAGAAGTAAAAGTTATTTAATGTTCAATATATTTTTTCAAATGTATAATTTGCATCTTTTATCAGAAAAGTTTAATTCTTCAGAGTTGACATTGAAAAGTAATTAATTTGATATATTTGCAATAAATACATGTTACTTGAGTCTGTTAATGTAAACGTGACTAGCCACAATTTCCATGTTTTTTAGTCAGCAAATTCAGCTTGAAAATATTTTTGTTTAGAAATTTCCACAACACTGCATATTATTTTAAATGCTCATAAATTCAGGTGCAAAGGATTCTAGATTTAATCTGACTTAATGCAAATTTTAAATTCTAATTTAAACTATAGAATTTCCATTCAATCACGAAAACGTCAAGCAAAAAATGAATTGTATAAGGTGGCAAACAGACGTGTACTAATAAAGTGTCAAACCGGGTGTCACATTAAATTCAGGGAAAATTCCTTTTTTTTATGAAACTTGCATAATTGCAGCCCTTCTCAACGACCATCCAGCACGGCTAAAGCTCCTTTTTATACTACCTAGGCAGTGAAAAGTAAATTTAGGTTTAAATAATAAAAATAAAACTGATTGTCATAAATTACCTGTAATATTTCTATAAAATACAAAAAATGTAAAATTCTCGGAAATTTATAAAAAAGTTTTCAAAATGTGACTACGATTGCTCTACGCACTTACCTACGACTTGTGCTAAAGCATACAGTTGTCGAAAAAGACCTTCTTGTCCCCCTAGGTGCATAATGTAGACGAAGTGATCAAATAAATTTCCGTATTATTTTGTATATTTTAATTTAAAAATTGCATAAAAATTCACACATTAATATTTTACTTACAGAATTGATAATTTTAGAACCGAAGACTCTGGAGGATTTATTTCCTGGTTACAATGGCGTTTTGCCTCCAGTCGAAGAATTGCGCTTTGAAGGTCAGTTTCGCAATTTCGAAACACTTCGTGAGGAGCGTATGAGATTTATTCCGCCAACTTTCGTAAAAAGGGATCATATCATATTTGGATATATATCGTGGGATTCCATTCAAGATCTACGCACTTTATTTTCTCATTGGGGAGAGTTTTTTGATGTATTTGACATGCAGGAAGACAAGTGGGTTAGTTTGCCCCATGATTTATATATGAAATTGGGTGTATTCCGTCCTTTACCACTAGTCGTTGCGCGTGATGAAGTTGCTGCTTCACACAAACTGACCTCGAACGATGCACTATACAAAAAAGCGCACATTCAAGGATGCACACAGGCAAATGATCAAGTGGATATTGTAGAAATGGAGCAACTGCAGCTTCTGTTGCAGCGTCGATCAACCGTTGAAAATAGCATTAGAGTGATCAAGGAGGAATACAGTCGAGCATATAATCGTGGATTTATGCTTCCTTTATATCATCGTGGAGAATATAATATAAAGGGGCATAGAGAAAGACATCCTTATACAGAACATTAATTTCCAGGTTTCATTACACAGGACACATCAACAAACGGAAATTATTTATAAGCTCTAGAAAGGGTAAATATTTAGGCTTTGCATTTTAAACTAGGAACTTCAAACAACTCTAAATCCGAGGTGATTAAAGATGAAATCGCTGAATTCATTCTTTAATAATATCAGTTATTTTCGCTATTTAGCAAACTCGTCTTGCACTGGTTAAAACCAAATTTGTTGTTACGATGGCGTATATACAAATTCAAACTCAAATTTAAATACCAAAAAATGAAGATTTAGGTCCTGGGTGATCTATATACGCAAAGAGACTTGAATCAACTGTACTATACACAGCTTTTACTGACGACGTTAAAATGATGCTCTGGCGACGCAGAAGATTTGTCGATGTAATGCATTAATTGTTTTTAAATAAGATTAGGTTTAATAATCTACTATTCTCATTTTCATTTATTTTTCCACATTAGAGCTCCTATATTCCTGCTTGCTAAGCAATGCTTTTTTGCGATGAGTAAATGATCGTTCTTGGTTGTATTAAAACTTGTTCAATTTGACAGATTCAATAACTCTCGCAATTCAGAAAAATGTATATCTCTACAAAATAAAGATTATTTAATCTCATCGTAAAGAATACGGAAACTTTAAAAGTCACATCAAGTCAACAAATTCTGGCAAGAAAATTGGATTACACTTTCGATCCCTGTTAAAAGAATCTTGTAGCAGTTTGAAAAGCACGTGTTGGTTTAAGGTTAGGAAGGAAGAAAGAAAAAATGTTTACACAACAGTATACTTTAATTAAAAATAATTATTACTCGCGCACTAAGTGGCGTTTTCAAAGTAATTACGGAAATAAGGTTTATTTTAATTAAAAGTTTTGATTTTATTTGCGAAATTCGAATTGAAGACGCGACGTGAGTGCAAGAATCATCCTCGTTTCAGGCGCGAAACTGAAAATTACTGAGTGTCTATGCAGACAGCAGACGCAGTAGGTGCTATATGTGGCGGTACATTTGAATTTAAAAACGCTCATGGTTGTTCCACTGATCTAATAAATCCTTAAAATGTACAGTTTAAATAATAATTCATCTAGCATCCCTGATTACGTCTTTGATAATATGACGGCTCTTACAAGCGTGTAATTTGTACGAAAAAATTAACCTGACCAGTGCTCGGCCGGCTCCCGGCCATGGGATATAATCCGGGTTGTCCCGGTCACTAAGCGGCCGGTTACTGACTACGTGATTCGAGAAAAATGTAGCCCGGATGGCTCCAGCTCGGTTCCTGTCCATGATACGAACCAGAGTTATCAAATATTATTCAATATTTATTATTTTAAGGGAGACATGAAGTAGTTCTGGCGATTGCAGGACATTATAATTTTGAAAAATCTCAAATTTTTAATTTTGGTCACGATAATTTTGTGTAACAATGGTTAGTTATAACTTTGAAATTATTTTTGAAATTAAATATTATGAAGCACTTTTAGAAAAAAAATAATTTGATCGATAATAAGGCTATTTGTCTATTTGTTTATAATTTTTGTTTATAACAAATGAATGGAATAATAAATAAATTATTTATATTCTGTGAGTTCCAAAATATTCAGTTAAGACAATATAAATTAGGTAACTATAGTCAATCCATAAATCAAAACAATTTGCTAGTTCCGGAAAATAAATTAACCACAAAATAAAATTCGGGAACAGATAAAACAATTATGAAACATTATTTTTTCTTTAATTGAATCATTTTTCGAAAAAATGCATATGTCGACAGAATACAGATTTTTTAAAATTTAAAGTCCATATGTTCCGATACCTGATAACTCTTATTTTCACAAGTGGTGTCTTTCAGGGAATAAACCGGGGACACGAATTCAAACTAAAAAAGGATTTATCGCAATGAATCATTTCAACGGATTCAAGAAAGTCCACATTTACTTGTTTAGCTTTAATTGCTGAAGTCGATTTTCTGTTAATTAGGGTAGTGACAGGAAAGTAGCGTGGCATTTAGCCCTCTAAAGAACAAAGTAATGCCATGCCTATCCTTAGTTTTCTTGCAAGAAATTTTATAACTTGATTGATTAAATTTCTTGGTTGCGAATTTAACGATTCAGATTTAAAAAATCATTTTTGGTTGAAAATTCAACTGTTTTTTTTTTGCAGATAATTTCACAATTTTTTTTATGAGAAAAAAATGCAATACGACGGAAGAAAAAATATAACAGTTCGTTCAGTTGAGGCATCTAAATTCTCAGACTGATGAAGAGGTAGCAAAACATGCTATAAATATTTTTTGCATATTTGGAACTGCTGCAGCTTCACTTACACACAATGGCCGCGAATTTACAAACAGATTAGTAGAGGATTTAAAACTGATAAGATGCTCCCGGCTAATGAAGAATCGAGTCTTGTATCACGGAATTTTCGTTTCACGTACGTAATATCAACATCTGCCAAGTGACAGTTTACTAATATTGACATTAGCCGGTTAAAGACTCTAATTTCAGTTAAAATTGACGTTAGCGAAAACCTTCGGCTAATGTCAACAATGTAGACGATCGACTGAGATAGGCACTATAGGTGATACATACACTACATGTTCAATTTTTTGTGAGGAAGGGGGGACAGAAGGCGATAAGAAAAGAATTAGCAAATCAAAACTAGCTACGTGGAATATGGAGAGCCTATTATTACACGTATGAATGAATCTTCTAGAAAATGCCACTTTTCTCTAAATCAGTATCATTCACTGTCATCTTCTGTCACATACTGTCAACAACTGTATTTAAAGATGTGGATCGCTGCTGGTACTCTATTGCTTGCTCTTGCTGTTTCTCTCAATTCTGTTGGTAAATATAAAATATTATCAATAAATTTTCTACCAAAAAGATTATTTTTAACTGAAACAGATGCATTTTATAAAATCTTTGAATCTTTGAATGTTTTAAAGCTGACCTCAAATGTTCCATTTGGGGCATTTGTAATGCCCCTCGCCTCATTGATCAAAGTTTCGTTGAACTTATGTCATAATTAGATTTTTGACCCTAGATGCTTGAAGAGACTCTTTTTGTAAAAGATTAGGAGATAATGCAGTAGGGCACCACAACTGTGTATTTGAAAACCACGCGATACAAAATTTAAATTAACAAAGTCTGGGTCATTGAGGTTAGGGATATAACTTAAAAATTAGAACACAGGCTGTTGTGTAGATTGAATTTGTAACAGTTTCCTTGTCTCGTTTGCAAAGAAAAACTTATTCTTTAAACAAGACAATGAAACTGCGTATGTTTTAATGCCAATGAATGTTATAAATTGTAATAATATACATTTATGGAAATAATATGCGATCTGAGGGACAAACTCGAGTGCAAAGCACAAAATACATGATGAGAATGGGTGCGTTAAAGCCAAAGGAGCTTTAGCAAAAGCGAATGCTTTGACCTTTAGTCAAGCGCTAAAATTTGCGAGCCATGCGCGTAGTGCGCGATCACAATATGCCCGTAAAGCGGGCAGATTTTGCACTAAAACATAGCTCAATTTTGAAGATTTTCCATTTAAATTTTGCCACTTTTCAGCAGTTACAATTGAAACATCTGAAACATCAAAGATAAATAGAAACACATTATTTTAGATGATTTTGGAAGTAGAAAATTAAGCTTTTACTTTTAGATCTTTCAAACTAAATCAATTTTAAAATCAAGTTATCCGAAATGTATAAAAAATATTCTTTTCAATTCAGCTTAAAATAGATTTTTTAGTCAGAAATTTCCACAACACTGTATATGATTTCAAATGCTCATAAAATCAGATCAAAATGATTATAGATTTAATCTAGCTCGCCAAGTATGCGGGGCTGAAGCTCTGCTTTTAACTCCCTGAAAAGTGAAAAGTGAAGTCAGAGTTGAATTCCTGAAATACTGTAAAGAAATTTTGGTGGCAGATAATAGAATTTTGATTAAATTATTGATAGGTATCATATACAGGTAGTCCCAGAACTATGTTTCTGGTTGAACTTTTGCATTTAAGTTTTACGTGAGAGGGACGACAAAGCCAACTCAGGGTCCTGCCTAATTATTTCAATACTCAGAAACTTGAAATTCCATACATTAAAGAAAGAAAGATTTATAAAGGATCAATTATGAAGAAAGTTTCGGTTTATTTTGTTGCTATGTATACAGCAAATTTCCAAAAAGTTTCAAATTAAATTTTCGGTAATTTATATTAAGGTATAACAAATTATCTTCAATAATACCATTAACTCCCCAAAAATTAAAGAAATTTGCCGAAATTTATAAAAATGTTGAAAATAAATACCCAGGACTTCTACGAAATTATACCCTCGTCGAAAAAGTCCCTCCCCTCCCCTAGGTAATTAGAATACTTTTTTTAGTTGCTGGTTATTTTTTAAACGTGATTTTTATACTGCATGTTATATCTATTCCTTAAATATTTACATGTTGCTGTTTCTTCTTACAGAATTAATAAGTTCACAACCGAGGAGTTTGGAGGATTTATTTCCGGGATACAGCGGCGTCATGCCAAGGGTGGAATATTTTAGTTTTGAGGGTCAGATTAGCAATTTCGGAACATATCGGAACGATTCTATGAAGTTCGTTCCGGAACATTTCGTAAAAAGAGATCATATCATATTTGGCTATATCTGCTGTGGTGATTTCATTCACAATGCAAACAATTTATTTCCTTTTTGGAAAGAATGGTTTATCGTATTTGACATGAAGGAAGGGAAATGGGTTACTGTGCCCTTCGATTTAGCTCAAAAATTGGGTGTGAAACGTCGTTATCCACTTCTTGTTGCGCGCGATGAAGTGGCAGCTACACACAAGGTGACATCGAGGGACCCAGTGTATAAAGAAGCACACGTTAGAGCCTGCAGAGTGGCAAACGATAGAGTAGACATTTTAGAAAGAGAGCAAGCAAAGCTTCTAAGCTCGTATCAAACATACGTTGAAAACGTCATTAGATTAATCAAGGAGGAATACACTCAAACATATAAACATGAATTTACGCTTTATTTACATCATCATGGAGAATACAATATAAACGGACATAGAGAAATGCATCCTTAACAAGGCATTAACGCTCACTTCACATTAGAAAGGAGGCCTTAACAAACAGATATAATACATAAAGTCTAGAAAAAGAGAAATTATTTAAGCTTTGAATTTTAGGTTTGGAACTTCGAAAGACACAAAATACAAGGTGATTCACATTGCTCAAGATTCTCCAGACATAGAATCTTATCATTTTAAATTTTGTTACAACGTCAGGAAAAAAATGTCTGAAGATACAATCTTAGAATTCTTTCCCTTACAGTGAGATCGCTGAATTTATGCGGCAATTATATCAGTTATTTTCGCTTTTTTTCAAACTATTCTTATATTCGGTTGAACAAAAGATTTCATTGATTAACCCAAATTATGTTGTTGAAAGTATCTTAAAATCATTAAAATTTAAGTTTTAATGTAAATGAAAAGTGAAATATAATTATAAATGAGATTTTAACTATTGGGGGATACGTATACATACATTTAATTAAATATGCTGTACTATTTCAGGTTCGACTGACCCCGTTAGAAAAATGCACTAATGAAGTAGAAAAATTACCAAAGTAATGCAATTATTTATTTTAAGTAAAATAAAATTAACTATAATAATCTACTATTTATTTTTTATTTATTTTGTCCTCACTGATGCTCCTACATTTCATCCAGCTTATAAATTTTTTTTTCCTGTTGTAAGATAACATATATTGATTTAAGCTTCTCTTTCTTGATAGCACATTTATCTTCTTGGTTAAAATGCATGGCTTTGGTTGAGAAATGCACTATTGATCAAACAAAATATTAATCGACCTTTCCATTTCTTTAAAGATGCATTTAGAAACATCTGATTCTAAGCGTTTTAAATTTTGAAACAGAGTTATTAAAACAGAGTTTCGGTTAGACTGGTTAGGAGTTCGATAGAATATAATAACATTTATTAGTTATTGTGAAAAACGAGAAGCATTAGCGCACGTATCTATCATACAGACAATGATAATAATTAAAACATTGAGCGCGATAAAGCTAGACCAATAAAGATCTCTTTTTCTGAAACCTTACTCCAAACTGTAGGTGTATGTTGATGAGATTGTCAAATTTTGCTATTTGTTGTACAATATGCAGATATACGTAGAAATACAATAGAAAATAATATAGATAATATTATATTTATAATTTTAGAAATATGAGAAAAAATCCGTTTAGTTTCCTGCTTTTGTCTCATGCATCTTTCACACCAAGCGTAAACAGAAAATACCAGAGAAGCGATGTCTTTTCTCTCATATTTCTCAAGAGTTACAGTTATAAATTCTTAAACTTTCGAAATACAGAATAAAAAAATATATAATTTGTAAGATTTCTTTTCAATTGTAAGTTATTTTCTTTTTTTTTTTGGAATAGTCTAATTCTTAAGACTTAACATGAGATGTATTCAACTTTATATGTATGCAATTACGAATTCTTCAACTGTAAACAAT
The DNA here is from genome assembly GCA_010014905.2 of Druon quercuslanigerum. Lineage (NCBI taxonomy): Eukaryota > Metazoa > Arthropoda > Insecta > Hymenoptera > Cynipidae > Druon > Druon quercuslanigerum. The sequence goes on from JAAAKG020069972.1 coordinate 13,549, forward strand.
ATGATTAAAAAATAATTTACTTAATTTTTTTGAAGTCAAAGTCAGTGACTGCAAATATAAGAAGCCACTATTTCTATTTTTTTTGGATAAACTGCAGGTTTAATTATGTTTTTTTCATAATTTTCCACTGCAATTCATATAATTTTAATGTCCATTAAGGCAAATAAAAATTATTTTAAATTTAATATAAAATCATGAAAATTGTAAGTTCTAATTTAAACAATAGAATAAAAACTATAGAATGAACAAAATAGGGAAAAATTCAAGCCAACAATGCAATTTATCAGATGCATCATGGTGCAAGGTGCTTAAATTTCAAACTACCTGCCTTTGCAAGACAATATACATTTTTAAAAAATTTTTTTGTATTTTTTCAACCAAAAAAAAGCATATGCTTCAATAAAAGAAATTAAAAAATTGATTTTTAAGATTTTTTCATATTTTAATTAAAACATTGCATGAGACTAGAATAGATTTTCTTTTATTTTTTTATTTTTTTTATTTTGTTTCTTCCCTGCTTCATAGTTATTATGGATTTTATATCTATTACATAAAAACTCCTATTGATGTTTCGTTTTACAGAACCAACAGGTGGAGAAACGAGCACTTTGAAGGATTTGTTTCCTGGATACAGCAGCATCATGCCACCGGTCAAAGAATTGTTTTATGAAGGACAGTTCCGAAATTTCGAAACGTTTGGTGAAAAACATATTTTATTCCCTCCAGAAACTCTCGTCAAATGGGATCATATTATATCTGGATGGAAGTTGGGACATGTGATTACTAATCTAAGCCTTTTGTTTTCTAATCTGCATAATATACTTATCGTATTTGGCATGAATGAAGACAAGTGGTTCACTTTGGCCGATGATTTATATTTTAAATTGGGTGTCTTGCGTCCTTTACCATTTCTTATTGCGCGCGATGAAGTTGCAGTGAGACACGTAACAACTTCGAACAATCCAATATACAAAGAAGCTCACGTTAGAGCATGCAAACAGGCAAGCGATCGAGTAGATATTGTGGAACTAGAGCAAGAAATGCCGTTATAAAAATCAATGAAGGATACAGTGAAGAGTATAATCGTGCCTTTACGCTTTATATACATCACCGTGGATAATATAATATAAAAGGGCATAGGAGAACGCACGAATAAAAAACATTTATGTTCAGATCATATTACAGAGGACGCTTCGACAAACCAAAATATTACATCAAGTCTAAAAAAAGGGAAAATTCACTAAACTCTCGCTTTTAGTCCAGTGGCGGGGTTTGCCTTCCAATAGCCTTAGACTGATTTAGGGGGGATGTACACGTAAACAGTAATGCATTAAAGAAAGTTTCTGTTGGATCAACGGAATTAGGTGGAAGAGATTTTACTAGAATAAAGCAAAAGATTTCGTTCATTCAACGAAAACATTTTCTTGAAAGCATCTGAAAAGCCACATACACATGCCCACTTATTACGATAGCCTATTTCAGTTTAAGTGGACACTCCACGAGCGAGCTTTCAAATCTTCGCAAGTTAAGCATAAAAATATGAATGTAAATGTAAACCGAAGTTCAAGTCTTCGTGTTGGTATCTTTTTTTTGTGCAGAATAAATATTTTCTGTTCAAAATTTGTTTCTTTTTTTTTTTGAAAAATGTGCTATTGATGATCCTTGATTAGCAAAAAACTATAACGTTTAAGTGCTTTTAGACATTTTTAAAACAAAAAAAATATTGTTTGACCTTTCCATGTTGTTGAGGATACATTTAGTATCATGTGATCCTGAGCCTCTTTATATTAATATTAATATATATAATAATCATTAGAAAAACGAAAAGCAGTATCGTATAAATCCATCATACAAATGTTGACAATCACTAAAATCTTAAAAGACATAAAGTTGGGCCAATAAAGATCTGTTTTCCTAAAACCTTTTGTTTAAATTGTGATAATATATTAATGAGATTGTTACAATGCCGCTAGTTGTTCTAGGACATATGGATATATGTGGAAAAACAACAGAATGTATCTATAAAACTGCAAAGTTGAATTAAAGTTTTTAGTTTGTTTTGAAGTCTTCAATTTAACCTATTTTAGATACGTAATAATAGTAAATGATATCTATATGATTAGGATAACCTAACCTACTGAAGTGGTGTCAATAAGGCCGTTTTTTGGACCCGAACCGATCTGCTTGATACTGCGTGACATTAATGTTCTTAGTTTGCCTCATAACTCTGTGAAACAGTTTTTTGAAAGAGCTAATAAATCTCATGATAATCGTCACTTCAGATTAAAGATTTACATGGGAATTTACGTACTAAATATATGAACTTGAATATACGTCAGAACCCTTGATCTAGGCCCTGGGCCTGACCTTGAAGCAGGACCTGCTTTCATTGAGAATCAAGAAGCAATGAGGATTTGTGAGGTTTTTCGGTGGAATGGCTATTTTGAATTAGCTCCACGGTTACAGAAATACCTTTGAAGTATGTATTTACTCGTTTTAGACACAAAATTAAGTCAATAATGTAGATTATTTAGCTTTGCCAAGGGTGCACCACGGGGAGGCAATCTACGCTACACCCCACTTACTCTACTATTTACAAAATATTTACAAAGTTGTATACAAACTATATACAAATACAGAAATGTATTTAAACTGAATACAAACTACGAACAAAACTGCATATAAAAAATCTATGAACAAAACGACACAGAAGTACTTCTGCTTCTGCATCGGACCAATTGGAAACAGCGTTAGCCGCATCTTCCACGTAAGTCATAACTTTGACATGGTCTTGAAGATAAATCGTTATGACGATAGTATACTTAGTACCAAAGGACTGCAGCAATGTGAGCACAACATCCGACTGTTCGGGCACCTGTCTTACACTGGCAGTACCAGGATTTTATAGGATTCGTTTCGTCTTCGTACTCTATCGACAGATTGTAAATCTTGGAAGAGCTTTGTCGCGATTGAATCTGAACGCGTATTACATTTTGACATTGCTTGTGAACGGATAAATCGTATATACCACATTCGTTGATGTGTTCCTCTGTATACGATCGTGCTTGCTTCAATTGGTAAGTTCCAAGTGTAAACTGCGTCAGCTCATCCAGAGTTAGTCTGGGGAAATCAGAAACAGCGTAAGCATTCAAGGATTGCCAGATCACCCGCTTCTTTGACCAACCTTCCTTTGCAGCCCGTTCTTGTAAAAGATTTGTTTTTTTCACCAACCGGAGCATTCTGTCAGCAATGATCTGATCATCGGAGTTTTTTTTTGATCCGTGATGGTCGAAACGCGTTACAAAGGGCACAAACAATTCGTACATAGTCCCCAGTATTCGGAATCTGACTGAACTACGTGGTCAAACGCTTTCCATTTCTTCAGAAGACCGTTGACGGCTTCTATAACGTGAGCGTTTCGTAAGAAAATAAAGCATCTTTGTAATGAAACCAAGGTCTTCCAAAAGTTGTAAACAATCCCGAAAGCCTCGATCGACAACAAAAACACTATCAGAAGGTAGCCACGATCGAAAAGCAAGAGCTTCTGTCTTCATCAGACTGGTCAAAATGTTCGCATAATTATTTTTTCCGTCCGCAAAGAATGGCCCGAAAACCTATATAATGTATCTGGTGGTACTCAAAACTATCATAAGTTTTACCAGCGGTCTACCTTTATGGATGGAGAAACTGCGCCTTTGAAATCGGAACTTTTTTCTATGTAAAGATAGGTACCATCCGCCACAAGAATGCACACGTCTTCTCCATTTGAAAAAAGTTCCTTTGACATAAGTCTTGTATGTTTATTAATAATATCCTC
>JAAAKG020069983.1:0-17365 GCA_010014905.2 Druon quercuslanigerum
ATTAAATTTAAAAGTTACTTAAAAGTTACGAAAAAATTTCAAAAATAGTTTTGAGTTTGAAAAAATTAAAAGAAAACTTCTAGATTTCTCAGGATTTTGAGCAAATTTTTAAAGCTTTTCAATGCGTCTTAAACTATTTAAAATGAAAATAATTTAACTTTTAATTTTAAAAAAATTAAATTTTAAAATTTTTTAATGTTTCTAGTCTAAAATAACTTAATAATATAATTTTTAAATTTGGTAAAGTTCATTGATTCATTAATTTAGAGTACAGTAATTTTTTTCTTCGATTAAGACGGTCATCCTGAAAAAGCATTTTCTAATAAAATAATTGTGTTGTCACCTTTACATCACTCTTCTGCAAATAATAAGTGTTCAGTTTTTATTTATAAATCCAAACTTTGAGCAATTTTCTTTTAACTCTCAGGATTTTCTAAAAGTTGTAAGACTAATTTATTTAATCTAAAAAGATATTTAGATGTTCCGAAAAAATTTGAAAAATAATTTTGAATTTGTAAAAATTAAAAGAAAACTTATAGATTTCTCAGGGTTTTGAGATAAAATTTTAAAGCTTTTCAAGGAGGCTTAAACTATTTAAAATGAAAATAATTTAACTTTTAATTTAAAAAAATTAAATTTTAAAAATTTCTAATGTTTCTAGCCTAAAATAACTTAAAAATTTTGTAAAGTTCATTGATTCATTAATTTAGAGTAGAGTAATTTTTTTCTTCGATTAAAACGGTCATCTTGAAAAACCATTTTCTAATAAAAAAATTGTGTTGTCACCTTTACATCACGTTTTCTAATCAATACAATATAATGTAAATTTTAGAGTGCGGACTATAAAATTCCTAAATTGCGAAAGGGGACCGTGCCATCTCTTTGTCTCGGAATCACTTCAAAAGTAAAAACTGAACCGAAATCCGAAAAATCCGTCTCAAAAAGCAAAGAATCCTCAAAGAGTGAAGAATGCAGCTCAAAAGACAAATTAATAAAGGCTAAAAGTACTGATAATCCAAAGAATATTGATAAAGTGAATCAAAGTGATAAAATTGATACTATTGGTAATATCGATCACAATTATTACAGTCTTCACAATGATTACAATGCTAATAGCGAGACTGTTAATAACCTGCACTCTCAAATTGCAAATGAAAAACTAATACTAAACATCAATCCACAAAAGGAAGTGATGGAGACGAATGCGCCAGTGAAAGACAGTCTCGCAGTTGAGTGTAAAATCGAGGACACTCCTTTATTCGAAATAATTCACTGCAACGAGAAAAGTGTCGTTCGGCCTTTTGGCTGGTGTCGGCAAAATATGAAATACGACGGGAAGCGAATGGTGCACTTTTGTCAATTTATCCCCAGAATGGATAAAGGCGTCGTGCAACCAGTCTGCACTAAACAGGTCCTAGTCGACGAGAATTTGAAAACGAGTATTTTAATAATGCGCCAGCAAATTGACAAGGACAACTCTGCTGTGAGACAAGAGCCTCTGCAGAATATCGAGGATTTAGAAAATCTATTAAAATTAGTCAGCAGTTGGAGACTCTGTCCTGGATTATCACTGACCGGAAGCGACGAAATTCAAGTGTCTTCTGCTCAAGCCTCGTCCGTTCACCAGGACAAGGAAGGCCTCTGGCGAAGTATCCAGTGTTCCATGTTTTTGCCCGACAGCTCCCGGAATGGAAGTTGCGAGAAGTGTCGAATGATTAAAAAGGTGATTGCTAGAAGGATGCTCAGGCTGAAAGTTGGATCGCAATTGCAGCGGCTTCGTTGCACTTTGAGTGAGCCACAGCAGAGAAAATTGGACGAAATGAGGAAGGAGATGAGGACTCTTCGGCGAGGAAGAGATCGGGCATTGGCTCGTATAAAAATCCTCAAGGAGCAGAGATTACTGGATTTGCAGAGGTTTAGCAATTCGCAGAGAACTTTGGAACAACTGATACGTGAGGCTAATCTTGCCGGGAATCAGAAACTTGTAATGTTGGAAATAATGGCGGCATCGAGACAAACGGACACGAGGGCGAGGAGATACACGAAAGTTTGGATTGCTTTCTGTTTGACACTTCACAGACGATCACCTGTAACGTACAGATTTCTGAGGGCTAACAATATTTTGCCTCTACCCACGCCTCGAACGGTTTTAAGGTGCTTTTTTTCATATTGAGTAATTAATTTCATTAAATTGAATGATTATATTCATCAGATCGTTTGAACTTTTCCATAGGTCTACCTGAAATCGTTGTGAAATGAATTTACGTGTTTATGAAATCTTCTTAATTTATCTAAAATCTTTGCAAACTATTTGAAATCCTTGTAGAATCTTTATAACCTTTGGGAAGTCAGTGGAATCTTTTTCGAAAATATGAAATATTTGGAAATATTTGTAAAATTGTTGAAATTGTTGAGATTTATTGAAGTTTGTAAAAGCTTTTAAATCTATCCAAAAGTGTTGTGAAATTTGCGAAATATTTGTAAAAATGATTGAAATCTTTTTCGAATCTTTGGATAATCATTGAAATTTTTTAAATCTATTCGAAATCTTTGCGATATGTTTGAAACTTTTGGGAAATCATCGATATCTTTTGAAAATATTTTTACAGTGTTTGGTAAATTTTTTTAAATTGTTAAAATCATTTAAGTTTTTTTAACCTTTTGAAACTAACAAACATTATTCCAAAATATTTAAAATGTTTTTGAAATATTTAATAACATTTGTGAAATTATTTAAATCTTTGCGAGACATTTGAAATCTTTGGGAAATCATTGATATATTTTTTAAAGATTTGTGAAATAATTTTTGAAGTATGTTGGAAATTGTTAAAATCTTTGCGAAATATTTTAAATCTTTATAAAAAACTTAGAAAATCATTGAAATCTTTGTCAAATATTTAAATTTGTTTGAAATATTTAATAATATTTGTAAAATTCTCCAAATCTTTGCGAAACATTTGAAATCTTTAGGAAATCTTTGAAATATTTGTGAAATATTTTTGAAATCATTGGAAGATCATTTATTCCTTTGTGAAATATTTCAAATTTATCCGAAATCTTCGTAAAATCTTTAAGAAATATTTGAAATAATTGAAATATTATTGTATTATTTGGTAATATTTGTGAAATTATTGAAATTTTTGGAAATATTTGGGAAGTCATTGATAACTTATTGTCTTTGTAAAATATTTTTAATCTGTCCAAAATCTTTGAAATATTTGGAAAATCACTGAAATCTTTTTCGAATCGTTGAAAGATCATTGAAATCTTGTAAATATATCAAAAAATTTGAAATCTTTGATAACTCATTTAAATCCTTTGATTTTTTTTAGTATGTGGTATATTTTAATAATAATAAAAATCATTGCGAAATTATTGAAGTTGTTGTAGCCTTTTAAAACTATAAAAAATTATTCGAATTATTTGAAATGTTTTTGAGAACCTTAGAAAATCATTAGAATCTTTGTCAAATATTTGAAATGTTTTTGAAATATTTAATAACATTTGTGAAATTCTCCAAATATTTGGGAGACATTTGAAGTCTTTGGGGAATCATTGAAATCGTTTGAAATCTGTGAAATATTTTTGAAAGATTTGTGAAATTTTTGAAATCATTGGGAAAAACTAGGAAATTTCAGTGATTTTTTTCAAGAGCGTAGTTAATTCTTTTTTAAATTGCAATATTTAATGGAATAATATGCTCTTTTGTTTGAAATGAATTAGTTGACTGAAATTTCAGTTTATTATGTTTATTCCAAGTGCAACTTGAACTATTTTGTTGAAAATTTGTTTCTTGTTTTTTTGTTATTGAAAATTAATTTTCCTACTTAAAATATAACTATTTAATATTGGTTGAAAAATTATTTTTGGTGGAAAATTTGGATTTTTTGGTATAAATCAATCATCTGGGCTGAAAAACATTATTTTTATGGGAAATTTAATGACTTATCAATTTATTTCAGAATGCATGTTTTTGGTTGCAAATGCAACTATTTAAGTCGACGAATCATAATTTTAGTTGAAAATTCCTCGCTTTGGTTGAAAATTCATTTTTTAACTGAAAATTTGTCTACTCAATTGTTATTTGACAATTTATCTTTTTAATTTAAAATTCATGTATTTTTAATAAAATTCGTCTCTGTTGATGTTCAAATTTCGTTTGAAAATGGATCTTTTTTTATTCGAAATTGAACTATTTAGTTGAAAATTTGTTTTATTTGTATTTTATAATGTAAATATTTTGTTGAACATTCATTTATTTTTAATTTTGTCTTAAATTTTTTTGTCTACGTGGTGTAAAATGGTAGAAAATTCATCGTTTAGGTTAAGAATAAAACTACTTTCTTCAAAATTGAAATCTTTTATCAAAAATTCAACTTTTTGTTTAAAATTCATTAGTTTGGTTGAAAATTTAACGATTTAGTTAAAAGAAATTGTGGAATTATTGAAATCTTTTGTAAATCAATGAAATCTCTGTGCACTCTTTAAAATCTATCTGAAATCTGCGAAATATTGGAAATCTTTGTGCAATCTTTAAAAAATATTTGTGAAATTGTTGAAATTTTTGAGAAATCATTGAAGTCTGTGTCATATTTTGAATCTATCCGAAAGTTTTGTGAAATCTTTGCTAATTATTTGGTAATATTTGTAAAAATCATTGAAATCTTTAGAAAATAATTGAAATCTTGTAAATATATCCGAAATATTTGCGAAATATTGGAAACATTGATGAAATCTGTGAAAACTATCTGAATTTTTTATAAAATATTTTAAATCTATCCGAAAGATTGGCGAAATATTGCAAATCTTTGTGCAATTTTTAAAAAATATTTGTAAAATTGTTGAAATCTTTGAGAAAGCATTGCAGTCTCTGTAATATTTTTAATCTATCAGAAAGTTTTGTGAAATCTTTGCCAAATATTTGGTAATATTTGTAAAAATCATTGAAATCTTTGGAAATCATTGAAATCTTGTAAATATACCCGAAATATTTGCGAAATATTGGAAACCTTTGTGAAATCTTTTTAATCTATCCGAAATATTTCCAAAATATTTGTAATATTTGTGAAAGTATTTAAATCATTGAAGTCTTTGTGAAATTATTAAAATTTTTGTATAATATTTTTGAAATCTGCGAAATATTTGAATTTTTTTTGAAATATCTGATAATATTTCTTAAATTAATGAAATCTTTGCGTAATCATTGAATTCTGTGTGTAATTAATTTAATGTATCTGAATTCTTTGTAAAATTGTTTGAAAATCATTGAAATATTTGTTTAATATTTGAAATTTACATGAAAACTTTAAATTTTTGAAACCTTTTAAATCCGTTTATAATATTTGGTAATATTTCGGATAGTTTTACAAGATTTCAATGATTTTCCAAAAATTAAAAATATTTCGCAAAGATTTTGGATCGATTTAAAATGTTTCACAGAGACTTCAATGATGTCAATAATTTGAAACATTGTTAAAAGATTTCGGATAGATTTAAAAGACTTCAAAAATGTCGTAAATTACACAACGATTTCAATGATTTTCCAAAAAATTTACAAATAATTCGTATAAATTAAGTAAATTACACACAGAGTTCAATGATTTTCCATAGATTTCAATAATTTCACTAAATTATAAAATATTTAAAAATATTTCGCAAAGATTTCAGAAGATTTCAATAATTTTCTCATGACTACATAAAGATTTCAGATAGATTTACAATAGTGCACAAAGATTTTAATGATTGCCCCGAGCTTTTGAACATTTCACAAATATTTCTCAAAGATTTTGGGAGAATATTTAAGCTTTTTGGTGACTAACCAAAATTCTCAACCAAAATATTTGGTTGAGAATTGATCATTTTGGTTGAAAACTAGTTTTTTCTTATTTAAAATTAATTTTTTTACTGAAAAAGTAACTTGTATCTTTGCAAAATTTTCGAAATCTTTGGGGAATCTTCGAATATTTGAAATATTTGGTAATATCTGTGAAATTATTGAAATATTTGAGAAATCATTGAAGTCTGAAAGGTTTTAAATCTATCCCAAAGTTTTGTAAATATTAGCGAAATATTTGAAATATTTTTGAAATACTTGATAATATTTGTTAAAATGATTGAAATCTTTGGAAAATCATTGAAATCTTTTAAATCTATCCAAAATTTTTTCGAAATATTCACGATCATTACGAAATCTTTGAAATTTCTGGGAAATCATTGAAATCATTTGGTTCATTTCAAAGATTTGAAACGATTTAAAAGATTTGAAATGATTTGAAATTTTTTAGATTTCACAATCCAATGATTTCAAACGAATACAGAAGATTTCATAAAAAATTCACAAATATTTCAAAGAATTTATAAGGATTTCGAAAGATTTCATAAACAAATTTTGCATTTCAAAAGATTTCACAAATATTTTGAAATATTTCACCAAGATTTCAAAGAGTTTACAAAAATTTCGAACATTTTATAAAGATTTGAAGGATTTCGAAGTTTTGTAAAAGGCTTGTATAATAGATTTAATAGATTTCTAAGATTTCAAAACATTTCAAAGATTTGAAACAATTTCATATTTTTTAAGAAGATTTCACAAAGATTTCAAATGTTTTAAGGATTTTAAATTATCACAAAAGATTTCATTAAGATTTCACAAATATTTCATAGATTTTATAAAAATTTCATGAAAATTTAAAAAGAATGTAAAAGTTTTAAAGATTTTAAACGAGCTCAATTTTTTAGAAGATTTGAAAATAGTTCACAAAGATTTCAAATATTTCAATGATTTAAAAAAAATGTCCAGAATTTTAAAGATATTTTTTTATAATATAAAACTAATAATTATTACAAAGGGATTTTAGATAACAAAGATTTCAAAACATTTTAGAAGATTTTACAAACATTTTAAATACAAAATATTGCACAAATATTTCACACAAAGATTTGAAGGACATAACAGATTTCACAAATATTTCAAATATTTCAATGATCTAAAACGATGTTAAAGAATTTTAGAAAACACGGATTTCAGAAAAATTTCAAAAGATTTCAGGCAGCTTTCATAAAGATTTGACAAAGATTTCTCAAAGATTTCAAGGATTTCAAATATTTGCCAAGGGTTTTACAGAAATAAGAGGATTTTACGGATTTTAAAACTCTTACAAAGATTTCAATAATATTTTTAAATATTTCACAAACACACATTTCTGAAAGATTCCAGAAGCTTTTACTAGGGTTAAGAAGATTAAACAAGATTAAAAATGTTTTAAAGGCTTCGAAAAATTTAAAATATTTAAAAATATGTAAAACATTTTTCAAAGGTTTCAAGAATTTAAACGATTTAAAAAGATTCCAAAATATTGTACAGACAACTTATGATTGCTAAAAACATTAAGAATTTTATTATTTATAGATCTGCTTTAAAGTCTTGATAGCTTTTTAATTTTTAGTATGAAGTGTTGAAAATTAATGTTCCTGAAGTTTTTTTTAGATTTTGAATATCAAATTAATTTCATTACAATTTTAAAAACATTTGATTATTTCAAAATAATTAAACTTAAAAATAAAAATATGCATTAGGTAACGTTTATTATAATTGTGCGAATAAATTTTTTATACTGTTTTTGTTTTACAAAGGTATCAATAGAAAATTCGTTTACTTAAATTTTCAGAACTTGATCTTCATTCAAGATTTAATAATATGTAATTGAAAGCATTTGCAACACAATTTTAAATTCAAAGCTTTAAGAATTCAATAAAAAATCACCTTTAATTTAAAGCTTTAAAGCGTTTAAGATCGATAATTAAGCAAATTTGATTAATAATGCTAAATTGAATAAAAAATTCTTCACAGTTAATAAGAATTAATATAAAAATACTTTTGAGTTTGAAATGGAATGAAGTTTAAATTAAATAATCGAAGAAAATATTTGTGAAATTTGCAAGCATTTCAATTTACAAAATATTACAAATTTTAAAGTATGTCAATTTAAAAAACTTTAAATCAACAAAATTTAAGAAGTTAAATTCAAAAGAAATTGAAATTAAAATTTCTCTTCAAAGTCGGACATTAAAATTTAACTACGAAATATTTGTTACGAAATCTTGGTGTTTTTTAATTTCCAAGCATTTCTTCGTGAACATTTCAAAATTTAGGCAAGTTCTAGTAATTTTATGCGATTAATGCGACTTTTTAAAATCCTTCTAGTCAATCCGAACCCTGTGATTATGATTTAAAAAAGATAAAAATGAAAAAAGAAGAGAAAAAAAGAAGTTTGCCTTCTTTTTCTTGCCTCTTATTTTTTAAATGTTGAATAGAGATTTTTTAAAGACTGTTTTAAAATTTGATCGACACATTTTTTTTAATTTCCAAAAGGCTTTTAGTACTTTTTAAATTCCCTTTTAAAGTAGAATTTAAAAGAGATATTGGATAGTGATATAAAAATTATTAAGAAAATGTAATTTATATTTTTTTTTTAAATTCAGGTTTGCGCAACACAATCCACCTGTGACGGATACTAGTCTTGCACCGGATGGTAAATTGGATACAGTTGAAGAAACAATTGAAGATGTGATACTTGAGGGTGAAGAATTGGAAGACGAGTAAGTATATTAAAAAAAAAACTGATTTCAAAATTTGTATAGGTTGGGTCACAGTTCCTTTTCCTACTATTTTTTCGAAATCCTCTATAATCCCTATTTAATAATTTTTCGTATTTTTCTCTTCCCCCGCCCCCTTTTTAGGACTGTTTTCCTAATTTTTTATTTAAATTTCAAATAGTGTTTAAATATATTAACTGTATTTTTATGTAACCATTCGTTATAGAGAAAAATGAGAAACAATATTAAAAAATTAATCGAATTTCGTGTTTCACGTTTTTCCTTATTTTTTTAGTTTTTATATTAATCTTAATGTTATTTATTTTTTGTTTGTTTTATATTCAGGCAAAAAAATACTTCAAAAAATATAGAATCTGTTTTTAAAAAACTATATTATTATATTCTATTATTTTCTGAAGTCTTTTTTACCTGAATAATATTAAAGTAATACTTGAGACTCGAAGTTTGATCCATATTTAATTTAATTTTTAATTTTTGATAATTTTTGCCCGTTTCGCTTGGCTTTAGGGTTAATTTTTTTTTTCAAATAGTCGAGTGTTTCATAATTTAAAATGCAACTTTTCCATATTGTATTAACTCGATCTAAAAAATTTTTCATCCAAAAACGGTGAAATCTCAACGAAAAATGTAATACTTCATATTTCCGGCAAAAAATATTTTTAATGTTAAATAAAAAACATTTAAAAACCCTAAATTTTCACAATGTAATTAAATTCTTAACCCAAAAGATAAAATTTTCAACAAAATTATTATATTTTCAACCAAAAAAATCTGAATTTTGAACTCCAATGATGAATCTATGATCAAAGAAGTGAATCTTTAACAAAGCAGTTTAACTTGTAACTAAATATTGAGTTTTCAATCAAAAATATAATATTTTTTAATTAAACTAAAAAATATTTTTAATTTTTAATCAAAAGTAGTCGAATTCATCTTAGGAGACGAAATAAAACAAATTGAATCCTTAGACAAAAAACATTTTAAAACAAGCATTTAAAATTTTTATTAAAAGGATGAAATTTCTAAAAAGGGAGATAAATTGCCAAATGAAAAAGGCGATTTTTTTTTTAAAATGGTTGAATTTGTAACCAAAACCAATTTTTCAATCCAGATTTAAAAATAGGAAAACTAGCATTTAAAGGAAAAAATAATTTTTAATGTGAATCAAAAATTCCCAGTATACTATAGGAAGAAATTTAGGAATTTTTGATAAATGTTCGAAAATCTTTCAAAAATCAAAAAATTTAAATTAATTTTAAAAAATCTAATTTTTAACCATATAATTGAATACTCAATCAAAAAAATAACATTTCCAACAAAATTATTATATTTTCAACCAAAAAAATCTGAATTTAGAACTCCAGTGATGAATCTTTGATCAAAGAAGTGAATCTTTAAGAAAGTAGTTGAGTTTTCAACAAAAAATGTAATATTTGGTAATTTAACTAAATTTCTAAAAAAAATTTAAATAAAAAATAGGTGATTTTAGTAAGAAGGATGAAATTTCTAAAAATGGAGATGAATTTCCGAATCAAAAAGACGAATTTTCAACAAAATTGGTGAATTTGCAACAAAAAAAATGTTCACTCCGCGATTTATTATACCTTTAAAATTTTAAATCTCTTTATAATTTAAAATCCTGAATGTATTTTTAATTGACTAGAATTTTTTCTAAATTCGTTTAAAAATCTTCCGGATTCATTTTTGATACTTTTGGAAATCTTTTGTAATTTTTCAAACCCTTTTTAAATATTCCCAGCAATATTAAGAAAAAAATCGTTATTGTATTGAAATCTTTCAAAATCTTTAAAATATGCGAACATTTTATTTCGATATCTTAAAAAATTGACACTTTGTTTCAAGTTTTTTGAAAATTTTAAAAGTCTTCTAAATATTTCTTAAAATGATTCGAATTTTTCCTTAAGTTTTGAAAAAATTTCCTTTTAATATTCCAGATTCTCTTTTGATAGTTTTGAAAATCTTTTGGAATGTTTAAATTTGCTTAAATATTCTCTTAAAATGAATGTTGTAAGATAAAAAATCATTCAAAGTTTTCCGAGAAATCCTAACAAAAATTTATGTTATTATCTTGAAAGTTAATCTACAAATTTTTAATCATGCAAAATTGAAATTTTTTTCTTTAAAATCTTCTACATACGTTTCCAATATTTTAGAAAATCATTGAAAACAATTTTAAATATTTCAAAATATTTTCTTCAAATTAAATTAAAAAAAAAATTAACGTACTTTTTCTTTGGAATCTTTAAAAAAAATTTAATTATTTTAAAACTTTAAAATGTAAAAAAAATGTTGAAAACATAATTATTTGCCGACATTAAAAGACAATGTCAATAAAATTTTTTTCTTCAGTAATTAATTAATAATCGTTAATAAAATTACTTATTTAGAAATTTTGATTTACGAAATTGTTGATGCAAAAAATTCTTGATCTTTATTAATAGACAAATACATTTAAAAAAAAAGTAATTCTAAAAACATTTGTGCCAATGTTAAGAATAGAATTGTTGCCTTTTATATTAAAGATTCATTAGCCATTTAAATTTTTTCTTTCAGAAATAAATATTTTGAATTAAAAATCCTTATTTAAAAACTTTAATTAAAGAAATTTCAGAATATTCAAAAGAAGAAACTGAAAACAGCAACATTTTGTAGGCTTGTTTGTTTTTAAAGTTATATAAATATAATTTTCATAAGATTGTTTTGAAAATTCAAACAGATTTTTCAAAATTTCCAGTATGTCAAATCAAAATTGCATTAAAAAATTAATCCTAAATCAAATAGTTGAATTTTCCAGTAACAAAAAAATAATTCTTAACGAAAAATGTAAAAGTAGATATTTAAATCCTAAGCGATTTTTATTTTTAATTAAAATCTGTTAAGTTTATCCAAAAAGGTCAAATTTTTAAAATATTAGTCGAATCCTCTGCCAAAGATATCAATTTTTATATAAGAAGTTTAATTTTCAAACAATAAGATTATTTTTTTGCCAAAAAAGACGAAATTTCAACAAAATAGTTTCATTTTCATTAGAATAGTTGAATTTTGAACTAAAATTATGTATCTTCAGCTAAACAATTGCAATTTTTATATAGTGCTTTAATTTTTAATCAAGTAGTTTTATTTTTAATTGAAAAATATGAATTTTTAACGGTAAATATTTTATGTTATGTATTTATTTATGTTATGTATTTATGTTGATTTCATACAATCAGGCGAATTCTCAACCAAAAATATTTTTCAGTCACGAAAGAAAATTTTAGGCAAATTATAATTTGAATAGAAAATTAGTTTTTAATATAAACAAAAATTTATAATATCTATTAATAATTTAAGTTTTTCGGTTATTTGCTTTAAATTTATATAAATATAATTTTCCTAGATTTCTGTAAAAAATTCAAAAATCTTTTTGAATATTCTAGATATGTCGAAACAGTACCTAGAATATTTCTAAGATATTTTTTTCTTATTTTACAGGATTTTACCAAACTTTAGCAAATAATAATTTCTAAATTTTTTGAAGTTCTAAAATATTTATAATTTCTTCAAAACTTTGAAAATTCTTAAATATCTCTTAAAATGACTCGAATTATTCCTAAACATGTTTCAACATCTTCCGGATTCTTTTTTTATAATTTTGTAAATCTTTCGAAATGTTTTTAAATGTTGTTAAATATTCTCTAAAAATTAATTTAAAAAAATAAAGAATCTCTTTAAATATTTAAAGGAATATTAAAAAAATAAATTATCTTGAAGCTATTCAAAATTTAGAAAAAACTTCAAAATTGTATTTCGAAACCTTTTAGAATCTTCGTTTAGTTTTATTTTTTTTAGAAATCTCCATAATTTTATTTCATTTTTTAAAAATCTTTTAAAAACTTCTAAATATATTTTAAAATTATTTGAGCTATTCCTAAAACTATTTAAAAATTCTGTAAAATAATAAGAATTCTGAGAAACTTCCAGATTCTTTTTTTCACAATTTTGGAATTCTTTTGGAATGTTTTAAAATATTTGGAAACATAGTCTTGTATTCTGTTGAAATCTTTTCTTCTTGTTTAAAAATTAATCGTTTCGGATGAAAATTTAATTATTCTTGTTAAAGATTCATCATTTTTAGTAATTTATACATTTTATTTGTTTGGTTGAAATTTTTTTTAACTGAAAATTTAGCTATTCAATTTTTAGTTGAAAATTTATGTAATTAGTTGAAAATTCACCTTTCTGGTTGAAAATTAAACTTCCAGTTCAAGATTAATTCATTTATTTGGTGGACATTTTTTTGCTTTTTTTGCTAGAAAATTCTTTTCATTAAATATGGCTATCTATTTTATTTTTGGTTAAAAAATGATCTTTTTAATTCAAAATTTAACAATTTGGTTGAAAAAGCGTATTTTTTGGTAGAAAAATAATTATTTAGAATATAGTATAAAATATAATATTTTTACTTGAAAATTTAGGAATTTCAAGCAGTTTAAATTGATTTTTCAATCTAGCATTCACATTAATTTTACCTGAATTTGTACTGAATTTTAAGTTTTAAGTAAATTAGTTTAACTAGATTTTGAGATAAATTCAAGAAATGATTAATTATGTTTTTACTATTACTTATTTAATTAATCGATGGTGCTAAATATTTTGTTGAACATTCATTTATTTTTAATTTTCACTTTAATTTTTTTTGTCTACGTGGTCTTAAATGGTAGAAAATTCATTGTTTTGGTTAAGAATAAAACTACTTTGTTCAAAATTGAAATCTTTTCTCAAAAACTCATCTGTTCGTTTAAAATTCATTTATTCGAGATAAAGATTGATCATTTTAGTTGAAAATTCATTCATTTGATTGAAAATTTAACTATTTAGTTAAAAGTGGGTATTAATTAATTGAAAATTCAACTTTTTTGTTAAAAATTTCATATATTTAATTTAAAAATCGTCTTTCTTGCTAAAACATTAATTTTTCTGTTTGAAAATTAATTGTCTTGTTTAAAAATCCATTTTTTGCTTAAAAATGTAAGTATTGAAATTAACCACTGTGATCCCTCTTAATTAAAAAACCGTAAAATTTTAATATTTTTGTTCTAGAATACCACAAGTTGGAGTGGAGACTGAAGTGTCTTAAAAACTACATTCCTGAGTTCAAAAATTCTTATGGATATATAAAAAGAAGAGTAAAAAATTTATTATATTTAAGAGTAAGTGTGTCTCTAACTTTGTATTATATTTTATAATTATTTGTCGACAAATTTTATGTTTTTGTTTTCAGGTAGAGAAAATAAATTTATCATGGATTCAAGAAGAAGCTTGAAGTAATCTCGTAAAGACATTTTAAATTATTAATTTCTCGATACTTTGCTGGAAGCAACTTTTAGTTTTTTTCGCCATTATTTTTCAGCTTTTCTCTGAAGATTGAGTTCCTACTTTTAAGTGCTTTTAAGTGTTTTTTAATTTATAAAATGTTTATTTATAATTAAGCGCTTTGTTTTATGAACATTAAAAGCTGACTGATAATAATAGAGTGTTCGATTGTTCTAAATGTTCTGAAGTATTAAGGTTCTTTAAAACGACTCGGGTTTTCTACAGGTCCATAATTCGTTCGAAAAATATCCTTTTTGCTTTTTTTTCAATTAAATTTAAAAAAATTTAATGAATTGGTATCTTTTTCAATTATGCATTTTTCTTTTTAAATTTTTATTTTTAAGGGCATATTTTTAATTTAAAGAGTTTTAAATTTCAGTCTTGAAGAAGGATTTTTAAAATTGATTCGATGAAACGATTCTAAATGCGTTCAAAGTTCAAGAATTAACAGATTGTAACTGTTTCAATTTGAAAGTCTTAATCATAAAAAATATGTAAAGATGCGATTGAAATTTTATAAACTATTTTCAGCTTTAAAAAACTTCATAATAATATATTCGTAATTAAAAGCTTTTATTGAGTTAACAATATTGTTTCAGTGTAAATTATTACATTTTTATTCCTTTTAATTTGAAATTTTTTAATTAAGAAAAAAAATCTTTTATATTTAGCAAATTTTGGCTGTTAATTTAATACGAGTAAATTAAAGTCAAATATTTATCAGTAAAAATTTGAAACTTAATTGTTTGACATAGAAAGCTTTGAATTGTTCAATTTAGAAGTTTGGAAAAGATTTAAAATTAATTTAAATTTTAGACTGATATCAAGTAATTTGAACGAAGTGTGTGAAATTTTGTTCAGAACTTCTAAACATATTTTAAAATAAACAGAATTTTTCCTAAAATTTTTAGAAAATCTTGCAAAAAAAAATCCCTAAAATCTTCCAGGGTCTTTTTTGCCCGATTTTGAAATCTTTTAAAATATTTTTAAATATTTTGTTAAAATAATTTTTCAAAATGAAAATTCATTTTCAATTTTCCTACGAATATTAAAGAAAAGTTTTTATTCTTTTTGAGCCTTTCTCAATCCTTAAAGATTCTACATTTTTTGTTTGAAATCTGCAAAAATCTATATGTTTTTTAAAATTAGGTTGTGGGTATTTGAACCGAAATTTCGGTGCGAATAGCTGAATTTTCTCGGTATGCACACTTTGTTTAAATTATTTGAAATAATTTCAAGTTCTAAATTAAGTTCGAATCTTTTTAAAACTTCTAAATATCTCTTAAAATTACTCTAATTTTTTATACAAATAATTGTTCAATTGTTATTTATAAATCAGAAATTTAAGAAAATTTTTGTTAATTTTCAGCATTTTCTAAAAGTTGCAGGACTAATTCACTTAATTTTTAAAGTTATTTAGAATCTCCAAAAAAATTTCAAAATTAATTTTAAATTTGAAAAAATTAAAAATAACTTCTAGATTTCTGAAGATTTTTAAATTACATTTTAAAGCTTTTAAAGAATGCTTAAATTATTAAAAATGAAAATAATTTAACTACTTATTTAAGAACTTTTAAGTTAAATTTTTTTTATTTTTCTAGCCTAAAATAACTCAATATAATTTTGAAAATGTTTAAATTTCATAGATTGATTCTTTAATTTAGAGTATTGAAAATGTTAACCTAGATTTATATTTTTCCAACTTAAGCTAAATTTTTGAACTATATAATTTATAAATGTTTAAATTCTGAATTGGGCAGTCTAAATTCAGTGTAAATTATTGAGCATTTGGATACCAAATTTTTTACTGTTTAGAGTAGAGTTCGATTTTAGAAATTTTATTGACAATTGTACAATTTCCAAAAATTAAATCATATCATAGCAATATTGTTTTTTATTTTTAATCTTAATTTTTAATTTTCTATCTAAGATCTTAAAATTCTCCAATTTTTAGTTAAAGGTTTAAAGAAATAATTAATTTTAAATTTAAAAATTTTATATTCGAAAATTAAAGTTAAAAAATTGAATTAAAAAACAAAACGTTGAAAATTAAACCACCTGAAACCGGTACATCAGTAAATGGAAAATTTTTGTAATTTTAAGTGGTTACAATTTCAGATTTTTAAATTTTCAGGAACAACGCTTAATTTTTAATTTTTTCCTTTCATAAGTTTTAATTTTCAATCAAAATCTAATTACTTAAATTCTAGGAAGTATTTATTAGCAAATTAAAATTATTAATTTTTAAGCGATTTAAATTTACTTTTAATAATTTAAGTTTTAAAGGGTTTGAACCTAAAAAAATTTTAATATCACAATTTTTGGCAACGAAAATTTTTTCAGTAATAAATGAAGCTCGAATTCTTTTTTTAATTAGTTTAAATGTTAACTTGTAATTCTGTAATTTAATGGCGATTTAAAATTCTAGAATTTCATAAGCATTTTTGTTTCATTTTACATTTTACATTCAATTTAGTTTTAAATGCTAAATTTTCAAATTTTAATCGCTTCGAATTCAAATTTAAAAGTTTTTAATCATTAATTATTTATTTTGAACGATTTTAATTATAAAGAATACAATGTTAATTCCTATGAATTTTAAATGGTCAAATTTACAAAATTTGAATCCTAAATATTCAATTTTTATTGAATTAGAAATTAAACAATTCAACTCCTTTTTCTAATTAAACTGTCCAAATCGTTCGTATTTTTTTTTAAATTTCACACGATTGCAATTCGAAATTATTAGTTATTAATTATGGTTACAAAAATATTTAAAACTTTATATTAAAAAATTGGTTTAATAATGTATTTTTAAATATGCATATTTTCATATTAGTAAATCGAAATTCAGAGAGAGGAAAGCACGATCTTTGTATTTTCCTTTATTAGACACAACAATTTCAATATCCTTCTTATTATATGATTTAAATTTACTTAATTCACATTCAATTTAATTACTTTCAACTTCCGCAAATTAATAATAAATGTGAAAAACGGTGGGTTTTGCAAAGAGAGTTAATTTTTTATAAACCGGGAGAAATAACAAATATTTGCCGGGAGAACCGGGAGAAAATCGGGAGAAAAAAATTTTAAAAATAGTGGCCAACCTCTATATAATCCGGGCATATATTTCAGGATACATTTGAACTATTTCTTCATTTATCATCAAAATTTAGTGCAGTGTTTAAAATAATAAATGAGTTAATAATAAATATTTGAAAAAGTAGATATTTATCAAATATTTCTGAAACCTTTCGGAAGAATTTGGGTACGTTTATTTAGAAAAAATTTCCTCTTATTATAGATTATTATTATTATTAACTTTTTATTATTATATTATATTATTATATTACTCTAAGTGACAAAAACA
>JAAAKG020069994.1:0-17364 GCA_010014905.2 Druon quercuslanigerum
GGAACCAAATGATCCCATACATATGGGCATATTTGTTTCTAAACACAGGATCAAATGATTCCTGCACTCCTAATGGTGCATTACAGTTCCATATTCTTTTCCGTGTACACTTAAAGTTATAAACCACTCGGTTTAGAGTCCTAAAATTTTTCCTCATGACATAAATATATGTCTCAAAGACATAGGAACTAGTCCTCCAGACATAAATTCAAGCCTGACTCCATCTAAAAACTGCGACATGCACAAGTCGAACTTTTCAAATTCAGCATGTCTTGTTTGGGGGCAATTAAAATCGAAACCAATTCGAAGAGTTTTTACTCGGGACAGTGGGAAAAAAGTACATTTTTTGGTTTAAAATACGATTCCGTCTGAACCTGTGAACAGATTTGGATGGTTTTGAATGCTGATAGAATTTAAAAGAAAGTTTTGGAGCGTCATTTTTCATTTATTTTTTCATTTTTTTATAAATAAACAAATATGAGGAGAAAACTAACAAATTTACATTCTCATCCTAATGAAGGTATTAGTTTTATGAAAAATTTCACCTGATCGGTTTTCATCAAATCTCTACGTTTTAAAATACCGTGAGTGTCTGTAGTCTGTACTCTATGTACTGTATGCACGATAACACTCAAGAGATTGATTGGATTTTATTCTACTTTAGCACGCTTTTTTAAGGCCATGAAGAAAGAACAAGTTCAAAATATTGGAGACTATTTTTTGAGGATTTGAAAATTCTAAGCACTGCTATTTATATTACTCAGGAACTCTAGCAATTTAACTTATAACTTTTTTTGATTAAATAAAAATTATCAGAGTTATAGCATTTTTAAAATATAAAAAACCGAAATGAACATTTTGAGTCAAATAAGGCATGCTATGAAAAAAAAGTCAAAAGAAAAAAACGCTTATTTTTCAAAGCGTGACAAGATCATCATGACAAACTTTTGAATTTAGTCGAAAAATTAAAAATTCTAATTTTTATCATTCAAAAAATAATTTGAAATCAAAAATTCAATTTTGCGGCCAATCTATGCAAGATGCGAAAAAAAATGAATTAGCTAAAATTGCGCGCCCTAAGAAGATCTTAAGATTGCTCATTATTCACTTTTCAGTAGCATGCACATTTTTCTTAGTCGTAAGAAATAACATTAAATTTAAAAAATTATAGTTTTGGATAAACGACACAAGCTATGGAAAAATAAATCGAAAAAAGTTGCTATTGCAAAAAATATAGAAAACTAATTCAAATTCGTCATAAATAATTTTTGATGGGACAAGCTGTTTTTTTTTAATCGCCAAAAATAATATTTATAATTAAATAATTAAATTTCCGAAAAGCGTCACAAGTTGCAGTAAAATGTTTAATAATGATTTTTATTTTAATAGAATGGGCATTTGTTTGTGGATAAGAATCAGATAGTAAAAAGGCTTTTCTTCTAATACTAATGCGTATCATGAGTAATAATATTATAAATTTGTTAAAATTATATACATATTTCAGAAAACAAATCTTAAAGTAATTATTAAAAAGAAGATTTGTACTTCATGTAGCAATATCTGAATAAACAGCACCAGACTGAGGTACATAAATAAATATAATATACAGTTGATATAATAGAGTTAAACATAATCTAGAAAAGTTCGCATTTTCGATGAAATCAAGTTATAAGCATGAGACACGTGATGAGAACGTGTTCGTTAAAGCCAAAGGAGCTTTAACTAAAGATAATTCATAATCACCAAATGACATTTGTCTATGCTTGGACCTTTAATTTTAAAAGGCTTGTGCACATATGTGTGGTCAAAAGAAAGACCGAGCGCGTAGCGCGAGGTGAATGCATCATCGAACACGAAGCGCGAGACAAATATATTATCGAGCGCGCAGTGCGAGAACCAAAATGCTTGGGCCCTAGGCGCGTTATAAGGAAATTATTTGTTAGATGTGTGTTTTTTATCATTTTCAATAATTTCCCGTTTTTTTAAAATTATTATTATTACTATCATTATTGTTAATCTTATAAACGAATTTAATAAAAAAAATGCATTACTCAGGCGTTTGTCGTCATAAAATTTCATTTTTTTGATGTAAATTTTTTTTAATAAGGAACATCATGATAATTTAAGGAAATTCATAATTTGCTGATTAATTTTATGATTTTGTCAAACAAATTTAATCAACAAATGCATTTTTTGAGCCGATATCGACGAAAAACTGTGTTTTTTTTAAATGTCAGTCCTTTTAATTGTGAACTGGACGGTAATTTTGGTTACGTTTGTAATTACTAAATTAATTTTATGTTTTTTTTTATACCAATTCAATTTAAAAATGCATCATTCTGGCATTTTTTAACGTAAAAACACCCTTTTTCAAAATCAGTCCTTTTGATTTTAGTCTCGGTTGGGTGCCGACTTTTCATATTTTATAAGGTTTATTTTTGTGTGTGCTAACTTTAAGCACTAAGAAATTGGAAAAAAAGAGTTTTTCTGTCGACAAATGCCCAAATAATGTATTTGTATATAATTTTTCTCAAAAAATTATCAAATTTATTAACAAATTATAATTTTTTCTGAAATTATCATAAGTTTCTAATTTAAAAAATTGACATCGAAAAAAACGAATTTTTCTGAAGACAAATGTCTAAATGATGCATTTGTTTATTAAATTTGTTTATAATATTAACAAGAATAGTACTAACAGATGTTTCTTTTATTAAAATATTGTTTCCATTCAAATTTCTTGCAAAATGACTAAGAAAATACTGAATTATTGAAAATTATAGAATACACATATTAAACAAATAATTCGTTTATAACCAATTTTTTTTTTCATTATATGGGTCATTCCATGTCAAATTTACACTCAAATTTTAGATTTTATTCGAGTAATTTGTTTTTGATTCTTCGTCAAAAAATATTGGATACTTATTCCGTCTTTTTTTGTTTAAAGCATTTTTTTTGGAAATACGATTTTTTGAATATTTTATGCATTTAAAATATCTCAATTTTGAAACTTCTATTGCTACGAAACTACTGCTCGATTTGAAATTTAATCTATACATAGAAGCTACGTCTTTTTGTCTATTTTTTAATTATAAATGATTTATTATAAAATTTATTATGCTTCTTAAAAAATTTTACAAAAAAAGAATTAAAAGTTTAATATCTCGAAAATGGTAGTTTTTTTTCTTTCGTGATTTTTTCTCAGAATCTTTGAACGATAACAATGATAAATCAATTTACAAAATGATGTGCTCTCTAGCGGTTTTCGAGAAATAATTTTTTTCGTTGCTGCGTCCGAGTTCGACTTCGCGCGCGCCGAGCGAGGCCGCACTTCGTCTTTATATGTGTGGTGTGGAAAATGTCGCCTAAATTTTCTAATCAGTGTTGTAATCCTTTCGGGATAAAAGGACACACAAATGGAAAAAAATGTACGTAAACCAACGTCATCTCAAAAAGTTCAATTTCAAAATGTGCAAGCCACAGATCGTTTGTGCAACACGTGTGTGAAAAAAATTAATCAAATTCCTTTGAGTGATATTGATTCTTCACGTAAGTTTTTCCGTCGCGGTTCTTCATTATTAATAAGTAAAACGTGTAACTGAATTTTTGAAAAATTTTATTCGAGATAAATTATGCCAAAAACCAGAATTTTTTACTTTTTGAATCTTCTGACAGCGAGGAAGATACGTGTTCTTTATTTGAAGATGATGATGAATCAGATGTCAGTATTTGGGAAGCTGATGTTGCGTTGATAAATTGTATCTTGCATACGATTTTGGTTATTTCAACTCATTTTTGTTTTTATTCATAGTCAGAATGTAATGTTTTAAGTGGTATGATTGAAGAATTAAAAAAAAATTTCACCACGGGGATGTTAATCGTGAACAAAAAATTCAAATCTTAACATTGATTCCCGCAAAATGAAAAATTGCGAAAATTGCAAAAATAATGAATACATCTCGTTAATGTGTGATTTTTTAGTACAAAGGAATTAGTATAAGATGCTTTGCAAGTATACGCGGAGCAAAGAGCGCGGCCTCGCGCGGCGCGCGCGACGTCGAACTCGGACGCAGCTACGAGAAAAATTATTTCTCGAAAACCGCTAGAGAGCACATCATTTTGCAAATTGATTTATCATTGTTATATTTTAAAGATTATGAGAAAAAATCACGAAAGAAAACAAAACTACCTTTTTCGAGATATTTAAGTTTTAATATTTTTTTTGTTAAATTTTTCAAGAAGCATAATAAATAATAAATAATAATAAACAATGTCCTACTTGGAAGCAGATCGGACCGAAATTTTCTACAAGGGGCAAATCATCCATGACAAGCATTCAAATTAATTAATTTGCACTTTTTACCGAGAACCCCATGCTCAGTACTGCCAGACCGCCCTTTTGTTTTTGAGCTTTCTCAAATGATTTCATATCTGTTTTATAAAAAAACATATGCATCTCCATATCTTGTCTGTTAAACAAAAATTATTTTATGAAATTCAATATCAGATGTTTTTCCAGTCTTAACGCAAATAAAAATATAAGGAGAAAATTTTTCACTTACTTTTCCATCGGGACAAATTCAGCCTCATGAGTATACTTTTCATTCATGCAATTAAAACAAACTATTATTTATATAATTATTATCTTCAGTAACGGATAAATTCTGTTAATAAATATACAGATACTAAAATATCGCGTTCTTTGATAAAACTGTCGTATTTGTCAAAAATAATTGAATATTCACCCCTTTTGAATCCCAATGAAAAGTGACTTTTTCAAATACGTATTTCCCATGAAGGGGTCCACTAGAACAACTTGGAGCGTCTCCAGTCCACTCAGCTTTCATTTCCACTATATTATAGGAAAAGCGAGAAAATTGTATGAAATAGAATCAAATGCGTGAAATAAAAAAAAGTAACGTGTAATACCAGTATGGCCAGTATTCGTGATGGTCATATTCTTAGGAGATTTCTCAAAGTCTTTAAGTATGAGTGATGGTTTCTGCCAGTCTGAAAAGCCCATTTCGGGTGGTTCAAGAAATATGGGAGATTGCTTTTTTCCTTTACATTGTGAATATTTTTCGCCCCAATTTTTAGCATCCTTATAACTGAATGCTTCTGCAAAAACAAATTAAAATGAGGAAGATTTGTAATACGATGCAATGATCCAAATTATAGCTATAATTATCTTGATGCATTTTCAGGAGAGTATGCAGGTTTATTATATAAGATAATATAAACATATCTCTTTTACGCATGAGCTTATATTTCTATTGCCACATCCTAATTTAGAAATCAGATGTAACTTTTTTTTGCTAGAAAATGATGAAATGTGTTTAAAAATATTTTTTTAAATATTACTTACTCGTTCCCAAGATGAGACTGAAAAGAACAGTTGCTACCAAGTGTAACTGATGCATTTTAAAGCTCTGCATACTCTAAAATCATATTAGGAATAAAATATTACAAATATATTTCTACACAGAAATTTGAACTTTTACCTGTTCATTGATTACCTTAAAGATACGGCGATAGGATGAGTAGATTGTAAAGTCTTCCACTAGGATTCTAGTATCCTGAAGAATGAATACGCTTTGGAAAAAGCGATTTTATATAGACCGAGGATCTTATCACTCTTATCTTGTTTTCTTAATTCTGCTATTTAGGTGTTGGTGCGTTGACTTTATTTTGTACACTTGAATTAAGTTTGTCGCATTTAAAGCTTGTAACTTTTCGAGGTACATATCAATACATCCCCTTAAACGATTCCATTTCCCGAGAAAGAATAGCCGAAAATTTTTTTTTGAAATTCGAAAATGAGCCATTGTTACTTTTTAGTCATTTTCGTAATCTTATTGATACAAATGATTACTAGTATGGGCAAATGTAATTTATATAAACAATTATTTATTGCTTTTTTTAAAATTTCTAAAAATTCAGCAGAAGATATCAACTTTATTTTTAAATTAGTATCCTGTGCTACGTTTGTCGAATACTTACATAATTTTGATACATTTTTTATGTTTAATAAAGTTTTATTTGCGCAAACAATCTTTATTTGCTCGAGTGATTCCTTTTTGATAATTAAAAAAGGAAATAAAATATAACACATACAATTATGCTTCTGACTCTATAGTATATAGAAAGAATACATTACCACTTTTTTATTATTTAAATGCATATAATGTATGTATTTTATTTTTTTCATTTTTGTAGGTATCAAAATATAACTGATTGAGCAAATAAAAATTGTTAAAACAAATAAAAATTTGTTAAACATTAGAAGAAATGTATTCAGATTACGAAATTCTTCAACAGAAAGTAGCATGTTATACCTAACGTGTATATTAGACATGAATTTTAAAAATTTGTCGTGCATTCAATTTGCTGTACTTTAGTGCTGGAGCTTAACAATTTTAAATTTCACAATAGGCTTCTAGCATTTATCTTGATTCTATACATTTCTAACAACCTGAAACTGAAAAGAGGTCAATTTTTAGTACTGTAAAAATGTCAAATTAGAAAAATTTTAGTTTTTCAAATAATTTTGCAGGATTATGCAACTAAAATTGCCTAATTTCAAATGTTTAGTTTTTACTTTGCGGGGCTCGATAACAGAAGATTTCTGTAACATGTTTGCTCTTAGGCTTTATCTAATTGCGTAGTGTACCTATGCAATGATTTAAAACTTGAATTAACTAAAGTGAAATAAATTTACTGTTTACATAATTCTATTTTTAAATTGTAAGGTGACGCAATTGCGTCACAAGTTTCGCAATATTACCTTCTGACTGCGTCATTTGTAAACTCAGGCTTGTTATTCTTTTAGTAGAGTGTAAAATTATTAATTAATAAGAATTTTCACACCAGAAGAAAATGCATTACCGCGAGAAAAATTTGAAATAAAGGGTTTATTCATTTTTGTATAGTATGCACACTTTTTTTAATTCGAAAAACAAGAAAATAAACTGCTTTACAAATGTATATTATAAGTTATAATAATATACATTTATTCAAATGATATAATTTTTATAGTAGCTGAGAAAAAGATACATTGCAAAATATGAAGCAAATAATAAAGTAATCATGATAAATAAAACTGGTGCTTTATCTTACAATACCTGAATAAGCAATCCCAGGCCGATTTACAGAAATAAATGTCATGTACCAGATACTTGTTGAGAATGTGATTGTTAAAGACAAATGAGCTTTAACACAAGAGAATTGAGAATTACCAAAACACAGTTACCAGTCCCTTAACTTTTATTGTGCACACGGTCATTTAATAATTAGAAATTATTTATAAATTGAAAATAGTTAATTATATATTAATTTTAAACATTTTCACGATCGTCCCATAAAATTAGTTACTATTCAACTTTTAGCACTAAAACAACAATTCAGGTTAAAAATTCATGATTTTATTTCTTTTTACTGCTGATCAACATCAAACTTTTTGAAAGAAAAATATCAAAATTCTAGGACTAGAAGGTTTAAATTATTTATATTTTTAACATTGCGTTTTAAATTATTTCTAATTCAGGCCACTTTTGGAATTTTTTAAGGACCCTCTAAAATATACTTATGGGGCTGATATTTGATTAGTAACATTTCATTCGTATTTGATAACTAATTGTGAAGAGAAGTGTTAAGTTGTAATAATTCCAGCTGATATAGTCTCTTTCTGTATTTTTTCTTGACAGAAAAATTCACATATCTAAAATTCTTGGAGACAAATTATAAGATTCGCGAACCTAGACCATTTAAAAGTTCCTAAACAATAAATAAAAAGAATAAATTTGCTTGAAAAGCATATTTCTTTTTCTGTATTATTTTCCAAGGCAAAATCATCATTGCGTAAATAAAACTGCGGATACAGAAAAATTGTCGAATCACACAATGTCAGAATATGAGATTATTAAAAAAATGTAATATTTTGAAGAAAAAAAAATGATAACCATGTAACTTACTTTTCCCAAATGTCTGTTATTTACTGTCTTATATTATATTAATTTCTTCATTCATTCTATCAATACAAATACGCGAAGAAAACCGTTTGTCCTATATTCTCTTGATGCAAAGTATTTCAGTTTTGACAATAAAATATTTTCGTGAATTAACACCAGATTTTTTTTTTAAATTTATATTTTTAGAAAGCGAAGGTGTTTTTATTTCTTATAATCTACTTTTATCTTTTCGTTATTTCTTATCACTTCAAATTATTTCACAACTGTAATTTTAATGATTAATATTGCATAATATTATAATATTATTATGATTATATTTACTATAATTCGTTGCATAATACAGAATTATTCCAAAATGTGCAAAAAACATGTTGTCTTTTTAACCAAAAAAGATTTTCCGAACTAACATGAAATAGTTTAATTATTAGTTAAAAACGATTTTTCACCGAAAAGTTTTAACCAAACAAGTTTTAACAAAAAAGTGTATTTTTAACTAAATAATTTAAAAAAAATTAACAATAAAAAAATATGAAAAATCAAGTTATTAAAAAAAATATAACTTTTGAAAGAATTGCGGTTTGGGCGAATAGCGGAGTGAACGTCACGGGATAGGCGGAGTAAAGTTTACGCAGAAGAACAGCAATTTAAGATCGTACAGGACCATTTATCAAAATTACTAAAAGGCAGTGAGTAAGAGTGTACTTGTGAGTGTTATATGAAAAGGAAATGTAGTGAAAAGCTTGGAAAGTCTTTATAAGTATTCGAGCATGCAGTGTGTGATAGAGGTTAGAAAGCAAACTGTTTTGGATAAAAAGCAAGTGCCAGAAGTCTCCAGCAGGGGTCAGCAGTGTGCAGTCAGTGTAACACAAGATGGACGCTTTGCGCCGGAACAGTCTTGAATTGCAAATGTCATGGCCGCAAAACGTTACATCAGACGTAACAACGTCCGACAAGAATAACGGTGATGCAAAGCAATGAGAAAAGGAAAATAAAAATGTCGGATCCGACCTAAAGGAAAAAGACCCGGACCACGGGGATAAAAAGAGGTCACGGGGCCGATTTAAAAAAGATTTTATAAGCAAGATGGGGAACAAGAAAGTGCAAAGATCATGAAGAAGTTCTTAAAAAAGCAAAAGGGGTCAGAACCATCTGCAGAGGAAAATTCAAACGAGCAAGAACCTTTCAAAAAGAGAGATGTGTTAGTCCGCTCAGCGGTGGCGGAAAGGAATTAGAGTGCAAATAAAAAAGACGGGGAAACGGGGATTGATTGGTGGCAAGTGCCGGAAAAGATGGGTCTACCGACAGTAGTGAGAAATACGCAAAACAAGGAGGTTAGTGGATTAAACAATACGGGAGAAGAAATTGCGAAGGAGAGTGGTGAGAAAAGAGAAACGAAATAAAGATTAAGTGAAGATGAGAAGGAGTCGTGTTTGAAAAATATTATAGGAAGGAAAATAGCGAGGTGGTGGGAAAAAAGATCAAACCAGAACTGGATGATATAAAGATCCAAATTGCAAAAGAGGAATTGAGGGAATTGACAGAAGCTTTAGAAAGTCTAACAAGGAGAGTGAATAGTGCGGAGGGCAGGCGAATGGAATGGGAAACCAAGAAATTAGTGTTCAGTGGTGAAAAAAAAAGAATAAGGAATAAGGAAAAAGAATAAGTGTAAATCGGAGTAAAACAAGAGATACATCCGCTCAAGTGGAGCAAAAGAAGGGGAATAATCATGAAGAGCAGATTAGAGATATTTGGGAAAAGGAAGAAAGGAGGAAAAGGAAGAACGGGGTCGTTCTAAAAGGCTTCAGTTCTCGAGAAAAACTCCTGAATAAGGAGATTAGCAGTACCACCGAAGATATCACAGGAGTAAGAATGCTGATACAGGAAATGAAGGGCATTGCAGTTTAATTTTTTTAAATTTATTTATCTGAAAAGAACGCAAATACAAAGTAGTAATAGTAAACAAAATATAAAACTTATTTTCGTATCTATTTCTAAAAAATATAGATTCGTGCCAGGTCTTTGGGAACAGCAGAGTTTGGGAATCATGGACGGGTACCAAAATGTTTTGGAAATTAAAAGCATCCTTCTTTGAATATTCAAAATACATTTTAGTACTAAGTGCTAGAAAGAAACAAATAAAGCCCTTGACTGTCTAGAAAATTTGGATAGAGCAAAAACACTTTGGACACTCTCAAATGTCTAAGATAGTTTGGGAAAAAGGGAACAGCAGCGAATATAATTTCCAAAAAAGTCTAGGGAAATATTAACACTTTTTCCTAGACTATTTTCGAGAATTACAAGACTCGTTTGCATTTAGTATTGAAAAGTTTCAAATCTCTTATCAAAAGTCATTCAAAATCTCCAAAATTTTGGTACCCGGCCAAGACCTCTGGATTAATTCTAGACTTTTTACAGGACATACTTTTTACGTGTACAGACAGCTATAATACTGATAATCCTAAAAATACTTGTTTCGTACTTTTAGCTGGTGGATAAAAAATGAAGATAGTGCCTCAAATCGAAGTTTTTCTTGAAATAACAGATACACTTAAAAAATTAATTAATAAGCATGTCACTTATGACAGCAACGATTAACGATAGCGGAAAACACTTCGTGCGTATGGCAAAAAAAAAATATTAATGCAAATAAAACTTCTGATAATAATTCTATTGTGATGCCTGCTGATCATTCTAATTTTAAGCTAGCTAATAATACTCGATCAAGTTTTGGAACGCCGTGTTCTTGTGAATCATGTATTATAGTGAAAGATCAAAGTTAATATAACTTTTCAAAAACCTCTGCTACAATCTTAAAAAAAATCAAAAAAAAGAAAATCTGCAAATAAAAATTTGAGAAATGTTTATCAATTATCGAAAAAGGTTAACATTATAATTGTACGGAAAAAGAATAATTGCAAAACTTGAATGTGTAATGTAATTGCAGCAAAATCTACCGATCAAACACGTCAATATAATGATTCGAAATCTTTATGAAGGGACCAAGGTAGACCAAACCAACGAAACAAAAAAGAATCTAAACGACGCGTGATATCAGCTGAAAATTTATTAAAATATAGCACTAATTTTGCTTTGGCAACTAACTGAAAAAAGATTTGAACCTAATCTAAAAGACAAAGTCAAAGCTTTAAATCATTCACTTGACTTCCATTTTGATGTAACAAAATCCCAGTTAATTAGCTTTTAAACGAAAAACGCGCCAAAAGAAGAACGTTTTTTATCTTGTAAAAATATTCAAAAACTAATCAAGGATCTGCAAGTATCTCGTGAATTAGATAAAGCGTATATTAAAATTGATGCAGATGGCGGTGGATGTTTTTTTTTTTACAAACATTATCTATTCAATCGTTGGACAATGAGTTGGTGCTTCCAAGCGTAAACAAACGGCTCGGTAGTTGCCAAGAATATAAAGATTGTGGTGTCAATAAATTATTTTTGATAGTTGTAACTCAATTTCCTGAAGAAAATCATGATAATTTGTCAGTTTTTTGGGGCTTACAGAATCTAAAGGATTTCGAAGGTAAAGTTTCACCGGATCTGAAATTATTGGTCTGATATCTGACAGCTGTTGGTACTTGTGCACTTGTTGATATGCTCATAAAGAATTCTTAGACGCTATAGGCGTGTTGAACACAATTGGGAATTGCTTTGAAATTTTTAAAGCTTGAAGAGCCAACAGAGCTAAAAAAGAAGATTGTAAAATTTTTTCAAATTGTCGCAATTTACCGATAATTTCATCAGAAAACGAAAAGCAAATTTTTGACTTGATTGTACGGCCCGAGGTACATTTTTCGATCAGGGTTGTAAACACTTTAATCAATAGTATGCACACAAAATTGGAACAAATTTGTCAAATGTGGGCTAAAAAGAGCTAGGTCAGCCGATAAATCTTATATAGAAGTGCATTAATGTTAAGGAAATTCGTGTAAAAAATTATTAAACAAAGTGGATGCTTTACATAAAATTTGCACAACAACCTGTGATGTTTCTTGTATCCAATTTGTTGTATGTTTTGACGGAATTCAAGAGGTTGTAGATTCTTTTTTTTTAAATGATTTAAAATCAGATTACCTTAAAAAGCTCGCTGTTTAAAAAAAAAGTTATTTAGATTTAGAGATAAAAGTAACTCCGGAGGTTCACGCTCTTTTTTTTCATTTTAAATATTATTGTGAAAAAAAAGAAAGGATTGGGGTTCTATTTGAAGCAAGCTGTAGAATCAGCTCATGTAAACTTTGAAAAAATGTAGATTAGCTATGAAGTGAGAAAGACACATCCGAAGTATGCAGGAAATTTACTTAAAGCTGTTCGTTGGAAATTCACAAATCTATTTAGTTTTAATTTTTTGTTTACCGAAATAAGTTACGTTGCAAAACCAATGGGAAGGGGGAAATGGGCAAAAGAGAAAAAGGTTGGAGGTAACGGAGAAAGGATAAATAGGAAAAGAGAAAGCAAGAAACGAGATAGGGAAAGGCAAAAACAAGAAAAGGTTAAAGAGGAAAATAAAAGGGGAACAAAGCGAATAGGAAAAATAAGAGTGTTAAGTGAACGGGGTAGGGAAGGGAAAACGGTAAAGAGATTGGTTAAGTGAAAAGGAAAATGCAACATGGGAAATCAGAAAGTTTGAAGGTAAAGGGAAGTAATAAAAAGGAAAGGGGAAAACGTTAAGAAAAATGGTAGGGGGAAATGGAAAAGAGAAAATGATGAAAAAAAATGTAAGAGAGGTAAGGAGAGACTTTGGTTCTGATAGACCAGCTAGCACCCGACCGGAGCCAGAAAAGACAGTCTCCAAAATGCCCTAATTGGAAGCAGGTCTCCTTACTGAGAACCCCGTGCTCAGTACTGCCAGACCGTACTTTTATTTTTGAGCTTTCTGCAAACACTTTATATCTGTTCTACAAAAAAGCATATGTATCTCCATATGAGTCCACTTTTTATTCGTGCAATAAAAATAAGGTATTATTAATATTATTATTATTATCTTCAGTAATGGCCTCATTCATTAATATTTAAGATTTAATAGATTAGGAGCGTTCCCATCTTGAGGGAACAGCTTGCGAATACTTTATGTAGTTTTTCACTTACACGTTTTACCATATTACATTTTCATTCTGTCAATAGAGTTAAAAATACGGCAATATCGCGTTCTTTGATTAAACTGTTGTATTTGTTACTTTGTTTTAATTAAAGTAGTGAAATACCACTAGTCTAATCAACAATTTATCATTACTTCATCTTTAGATAATATTAAAAAATTATTGTATATTTACCCCTTTTTTGTCGCAAAGAAAAGTGGCTTTTCGAAATAAGTATTTTCCTCAAAAAGGGGCCACCAGACAAATTTGGAGACAATCCAGGCCAATTGGCTTATATTTCAACGATATCATTTAAAAAGTGAAAAAATGTATGAAATACTATTAAATTTGTAAATATAAATAAATAATGTGTCAGACCAGAATGACCAGTATTCCTTATAGTCAATTTCTCTGGAGACTTCTGAAAGTCTGTAAGTTTGCATGTTAGTTTCTGCCAGGTGAGAAAACCCATAATGATAGGCGGTCTGATGAATGTGGAAGTCATTCTTATAACTGAATGCGTCTGTGCGTTCTGTGTAAGGGAATCCTAATAATTAAATGGCTCTTACGAGCTTAGAATGTGTCGGAAAGTATCTAGCTACAAATTAAAAGAGGTTAAATAGATATTCTGAAGCTTTTTTATAAAAAATAGTGTAGAGCAAATTACCCATAAAGAATAACCTTCTCTTGGCAACATTAAGCAAAACAGCCTTATGTTGGTATGGAATTATGTGTTCCTGTTCAGGCAAATTGTAGATAAATCGGACACAGGCATCTGAAGGAGGGTCTAGCTTTAAATTTAAATCGTCGGCAAAATCATCATATACTTAAAAACCGTAGTCAAAGTGGGGTAAGATTTGTCTCTTAAGCAAAAGAATCCGAGTGGAGGTTGGTGAAGAGTCCTTATTCCTATATAGTTATTGTAGAATACTCTGTACCTGTTCCTTTAAGGAGAAGGTATGGTTATTCTTTAACCACAGATCTTTAATCACTTCCGCGAAAGGGATAATACGAATCTCAATGCAAATTATCGGAAATGATGCCAGAGTTTTCAGCGACGGAGATGAAGTATCTCCGACCAAAATTGCCTGAGTTTTGTCCCGGTTAAGAGTGATTCCATTCTTCCAGGCCCAGAGGATAACGTGATCGATATCCTCCTGTACCTGAACAAGTGATCAACTCAGAGAATAAATTGGTCCTGATAAGTAAATTTAGAAATTGTAGCATATTTTCAGCAGCTCTAATGCTTTAGTTTACTTCTAAGGTCAAAGAGGAACAAATTTAAGAGAAGGGGTGCCAGAATGGGACCCTAAGGAACCCTACTTTTGACCTCCCACCAGTCAGAAATCTCACCACTACTATTAATAATTCTGTGAGACCGAATATAAGAGTAGGGTTGGAAATATTTAATGATAAAACCTGACACGTTTAAAGATTTTTATTTTTGTAAAAGTAATTTATGATTAACCATATCAAGAGTCTTCGAAGAATCAAACAGGACAACAATCGTGAATTTGAGATCCTTTGTTACTTTAAGGGAAGCAGTGTGAGTGCCATGTTTCGCCCGAAAGTCTTTCGGATAAGTAGCTTTAGAAGTTTCGGGAACTGGGCAAAAAACTGCCTTTTTCCAAATATCTGGGAAGATACCGACCTGTAGAGAAGCATTATAAATATGCAGGAGAAAAGTAAAGATAATGAAAATGGCAAGTTTAATCATTTTGATTAATATTCCAAAAGTTCCTATGGCGTTCGATTTAAGGTCAAGTATTTTTTCCAAAAGTATTTCTGGTGTGATGTCATCGAAAAAAGTTAGAATCATTAAATGTTGAATTAGGACGGGTAGTTGAAAATGATGATGATTATTTTGGAACTGGAAATGTAAAAGAAGTCTTTAAAAGTTCATTAGGCGGAAAGTTACAACTTATAGATCCATTCTTGAGCGGGATTAGGTGTAAACATCTAATAAGATTCTAAATATCCTCATTTTTGTTTCTATGCTCAATCCATCACGTTTCCTTATCAGATTTTTAATTTCAGATGTGATCCAGGGGGCAGTTTTATTGAAGATATTCGGAACGTGTAGCAGTGAAAATTGGTTGAATGTGGAGACTAGGTACTTAATCAGAGCGTAAGTTTTATTATTTATATCTGCACCAACTAATATTTTTTCATAATCATAAGTCATTATGTGTTCGTGAAATGTATGTTCATCAATATTAGAAATATTTTAGCACCAGTGTTTGGGACGGTTTTGAATTTAAAGTATAGGAAAATTTAAAGATAATGTTAATAAAGTCGTGGTTAGAGAGAAAAGGGATAGCATGTTGTTTGTAGGAGACAACTTTATCAATATCGTCTACAACCATTAAGTCAATACGAGTACTGGAATAATCAGTATGATCAGTGGAATTATGAGGTACAATCGAGAGCCCCAAAAAGTTCACCAAAGATGTAAGATATTTAGTATAATTGCAAGTGAGATTTAGGTTAGTGTTAAAATCTCCAGTAAGGATAATGCTATTAAATTTAGGAATAATAGAAAAAATTACCAATTTAAGCTCTATACCATAGGAGGCAGTAGATGGTATTTTTAAATTACTTTCACTAAAACACTGTGAAGTGTTGACTTAACCTCGACAAAAGAAAATTATATAAGCTAAATACACGAACTCCACCACCGCTTTTCTCGCCTCTGTCTCTTTGAATTTGCGAATATCTGTTAATTGCATCGAGGCTAGAAGGTATATTTGGAGTTAACCAGGACTCAGACACAGATATTATTATTAAGAGAAACATTACTATATGCACAAGATTCATAAAAGTAGTCAATTTGTAATTAATTACCAAATAAAAGATAATATAACTTAGTAAGTAGAAACAAAATGCTGTATATTTACTATACTATACTATAAGTCACCGTAGTTGCTATTGTAGTCCCTCTACAGATAGTAGGTTTGCAAGATTAATTCTCGGCGAACCGTACTTCCTACAACGAAAAATTCTTGCACGAGAAATGCAAAGATATTTGATTTTCTTGTCTCTTAGGAGACCAAGCGGAATAGCATAGATTTTCCGGTAGAGTGGAGTTAAAGCCTCCGAAGGTAAACAAAGTGTTTCTCATTTTCAGTCCATCCCAAATTCGATGTAGAAAAATCTCTTTTGACTTAGCGTCTCTCCATCATTTTATCGTGTACATCTTGGCGACTGTATTTAGCTGCAATGATCGGCGAGGAATTAAGATGAGTGAGTGACGGTGCTTTGATGATACGGTAAAGGTTGAAAACGTCATCCTTAACAAAAGTGCATCAAGAGCCCTGTCAATCGACTCTACTATAGCCATAAGGTTCTCGTTTGACTTCACTAGAAGGCCATGAATTGCGAAGGTTGTATGTAAAAAGGCTTGATCGTTTACATTTTTTGCGTGTTCCAAGTACAACTACTTTAGTTTTAAGGTCTTTAACTTCCTTCTTAAAAAGGTTTATTTCCTCAATTTGCACTACGGAGCCAGCTTCAAGATTATCTATGTGGATGGTGTTATTAGAGTGGTCAGTGTTCATTTCCAAAAGGGTGAAATTTAACTTTTCATTGAATTCCTCTTGCCTCACGAGACTGCACAAGCGATTTATGTTGGGCTCCCTAGACCATTTGACGTAAGTGTTCAACGAGACCCAGAGGTACAGTAGGTGGATTGACAGGGGTGAGAGTAAGGGGTACCGAACTTGCACTACGGAAGTACCGAGAATCACAGATCTCGTTAATGGTACAAGGGTTGGTAACCACTGCCGCAGAGATAACCCTAGTAGTTAAAGAATTACATACTTTTTAAAGTTTTTCGAAGGTATTGTTGCCGATGCCAACATTAGCACAGGTCAAATAGATCAGAATGCCACAAATGACACATGCTAGAAACTCAGGACCACGCCTAGAAATCAGTACGTTGCACTCCGGAGACACTCCCATTTGAATGCAAATGAAACACAATAAAAATAACAGTTTTGAAAAGTTTGCAGCGATTAGTAACAATTAAAAAAGTTAATACAAAGTTAAAAGTCACAAACGAACCGGCCGCAAGCACTTTTACAACACATCAATTTGAATCACAAAAAACTGAAACACTCAAGGAATCATAAAAGACTAATGCGGAGTAAATAGACAAGTCCATCACCGACGAGTGTTGCCTGACTGGAAATTTTGATATTTTTTGAAGCGAGAAAGAAAATCATAATACTTTACATAAAAAACGAAAGAAAATGAATTTTTAACAAAAAACATGAATTTTCTTAAACACGCACATACACAGATAT
>JAAAKG020070005.1:0-41279 GCA_010014905.2 Druon quercuslanigerum
GGCTGCAGTGTTGGAACATAGGACAATCACTATACCATCTGAGCCACGATGACTCAAATTTTTTATTTTTTATCTTTCATTTAAAAAGGATTAAAATCGTATAATAATTGCCTTCTGAAAATCAATTTGTCTCACTGTACGGCATGAGAAAGGGTCATTTCTAATTAAAAAAAAGGCAAAATTGAATTCGACTAAACTACTTTTTACTTCAGGCGCCATTTATAAAATCATCACTATACACTTTCCGAATAGTCCAGGAAAGTAAGGTCAAAAAATCAGTTAAATGAAAAAGGTTATCCGTAAACTATTTCTCATTTTTTAATGAAAATACATCACCTCAGCATCACTCTCATAGCCCGGTTAACAAATTCCACTGAAGCTGTGCTTCCTCATACAAAAAATTGTTAAGATGACAATTGCAGCAAATCTTATGCTCTAAAAGGTGACGTAAGTCGATTTTCCAAAATAAAATTTTTTCAATCTTAAATTTTCCAAAAAATGAAAATTTTTTCGAAAATTATATTTTCAAGTGGCAATTATGAATAATATAATAATATCGAGGTCAAAACATAATAAAACATAAAAAATGTGCTTCTAAAAATTTACGTTTTCTCAGATTTGGAAAATTCAAAATAGCGGTCGCTCAAAATGAAGATATATATTTTTTTCAATCGGGTCTAAAGTTTTGAACAATTATAATATCGAGACGCGATTGATTGCAATCGACATAGTGAAAGTTATATTTTTGTAATTAAAATGTTTAAAATTTTTAAAAATTTGTTTACATAATTTTTTACAGCAATAACCGAAAAATTTCTTATCTACTTTTTCCAATTTCAGCTTTGAAAAATTTATTTAAAAATTCTTTTTACATTAAAAATATGTTTGCCTTTGAATGATACGTATAAAAAAAAATCAGGTACGATTATTAGAAACTGAGATAAACAAGTGCAAAGTTTCTTAGATACTGTGACAATATCAAGGAAATTTTTTTAATTTTTTTCGTTCCGCTATATTGTTGAATCCCAACTCTATTTAAATACAATTTTTCATTATTCTTCTGTCAATGGGTACATTCGAAAAAGATCCGTAATCCTAGCGCGCCCGGCCAAAGTATAGTGCGGCAGCTGTTTGGCGTAGTGGTGGGGGGTCAGCGCTCGTTCTCAGTAGAACGAAGCTCACGCTTTTGTCATTGGTTTTATTTTTAAATAAGGTTTATTTCTGATTTTCCATTACTCTGCACTTGTTTATCTCAGCTTCTAATAATCGCACCTGAACTTTTTTTAATTCCGTGCCCTTTAAAGTCAAACATATTTTTAATGTAAAAAGAATTTTTACATAAATTTTTTAAAACCAAAATTGAAAAAAAGTAGATAAGAAAATTTTGTTTTCGGTTTATGTTTTAAAAAATTATGTAAAAAAATTAAAAAAATTTTTAAACATTTTATTTAAAAAAATATAAATTTTACTGTGTTGATTGCAATCAGTCGCTTTTCGATATCATTAATTTTCAAAACTTTAAACGCGATTGAAAAAAATATATATATCTTCATTTTGAGCGACCGCCATTTTGAATTTTCCAAATCTGAGAAAACTTAAATTTTTAGAAGCACATCATCTATGTTTCACTATGTTTTGACTTTGATATTATTATTTTATTCATAATTTTATATCCAGGAATGCTACGAGCGCAAAACACTCGAATTTGACGTGCTAAAAGCTGCAAGCACAGCGTCAGTGGAATTTGTTAACCGGGCTAGGAAAGTGATGCTGACGTGATATACTTTCATTAAAAAATAAGAATTAATTTACGGATAACTTTTTTCTCTAATTTCCTTACTTCCCCGGACTAAAATGAAAAAAAGGGTTCCCGTAGATGAATAGCCAAGTTTCTGGCAAAATTTAAAGCACACTATTTGTTCAGTACGTTCCGTCATCCTTAAATCCGACGCGTACATGGTGAGATGTTAACGCATTGCGTACACTAGTCCACTAGTTCTCTAGTTAAATAAAGTTTTTGTATGTGCAGGTACCTTGGGATCTCGCAAAGGTCCTCCCAAATGGTAAATACCTTTTTTTTACGACAGCAGGACTAGGTACAAAGTTAGAGCACAAAGTCGGATACTTTCCGGACAGATCTTGCAAGACGCATCAAAGTAAAACCTAGGTTTTTTTATGTGTTCAAAAACTTTTTCTTTACTTGCTCTTTGCTCGTGAAAATTTGTAGGTGTTAATATACCTAAAACCCCCTTCCCTCTTCTATTGGAGATCGGCAAAATAAAAAAATTTAATTTCTACAGTAACACAATTTCTTCAGTATCAAGAAATTCTACTCTATTGTTATTCTACAAAAATATTACAATGAGCCTATTTACGCTGAAACAGTTTTTGTTCGATTAGCAGAAATTAAGAAACTCGATAATCAAGACACATTTCAAAAACTAAAGAACATTTTAGGGAGGGGGGATGTAGTTGTGAAGTAGGGGTTAATGAGACAGAACACATAGAAAATATATATGTGAACTTTTTTTTTAATTTTTGTAAAAATAAAAATTAATGATTTGATTTTAGATGTAAATCATCTACGTACAGACTTTACACTTTTTTTCCTTTTCTACTTTTACTCCCTTTTTAAGATATCCTTTTTTCTCCCTGTTTTCCAGAAAAATCCCCTTCGTCTTGTTTTGCTCTTAAATGCAAACTGAAGTAATAGAGAACCCAATCAAAAAATCCAACAATTTTTTCTTGAAAGTTAATTATTTAGAATTTAAGTATCCTTAATGAGATTAAAATCAAATTTAAAATCCTAATTAACGAACAATAGTCAAGTTAATGAGCAGAATTTCCTGACAATAAAATCAAGAATCCAACGAATAAATTTGGACAATCAGCATAAAATGTTCCCATTCCAATCTGAAAAAATCAAAAATCCTCTTTTTCCTTAAAAAGGAAAAGAAACAGAAATAATCGAAAAAAAGGAAAGAAAAAAATGAGAAGGCAACTATCCAAATCCCCTTCCTTCTCTCTTTTTTGAAAAAAGTCTCATCTATAAATAATTTTTTTTCTTTCTCTCGTCTTTTTTTTATCAAACCACAAAAAAAACATTTTTAAAAATAATCACCAAAGTTTCGGCACTCGTACAGCACCCTTATCAAGGCAAATAAAAAATTTAAAATTCAAGCCAACAGGAACAACAACACCACCATGATGCTCTCTCCCTGACACCCCAGAATGTTCTGATGGTCAAAAGGCAAAAATCAAATTTAAAATCCTAATTAACGTCCGATAATCAAGTTAATTAGCAGAATTTCCTGACAATAACATCAATAATCCAATGATTACATTTGGACAATCAGCATAAAATCTTCCCATTCCAATCTGAAAAAAATAAAAAATCCTATTCTTCCCTAAAAAAGAAAAGAAACAGAAATAAAAGAAGGAAAGTTAATTATTTCTGATTGAAAAGTCTACTCTTATATTTTCTGTTCAGCATTCATTTATTTTACTACAAAACTCTACTATTTGGTTGAAGATTTAGCTGCATTGTAGAAAAATGCTTTTTTTTTAATTAGGCTGCGTCAAGTCGTACCGAAAAATTGGGGAAGTTGGAAAAGGGGATGGATAAGGCGCCCAAAAATTCGGGATGACTATCCGAGCTTATGAAAAATAATTGACTACTCATCTAGAATGTCGAGACGACAAGACACTTCGTTCAAATAATTTTTTAAAGTTGTAATTAAACTATTAGGTTTTTGAAGAAACATTTATCTATTTTTGTTAAACCTTTATTTACTTGGGTAAAAGTTATTAAACAAGTTTTGTTAATTATTCATTTTGTTTGTCGAGGATTTAACTATATTGATAAAAACACGTTCTTTTCTCGTTGAAAGTAATTCTTCAAACTAAAAATAAATATTTTATTATTGCTTGACCAATAACTATTTTTACTTGAAAATTCAAAAATTTGGTTGACAATTCACTTTCTTGTTTAAGATTCATGCATGTATACTGTTAAAAATTCGCCCTTTTTAGTAGAAAAATTTTATTTCTGAATAAAAATGTAACTGCTTTGTCGAATGCGGAACAGCATTATTAAAAATTCATTTGATTTGTTAACGTCTTCTTATCTTTCGGTTAATAATCAATTTTTTTGACTGCAAATACAACTGTTCTACTTTTTGTTAAATACTTTAGATTATAATTCAACTATTTGGCGAAAAATTATATCTTTTGATGAATATTGATATTTTCATATTGCAGTTTTAACCATTTTGTGAAAAATCCTCTTTTTAGTTAAATAATTCCATTATTATTATCATTATTATTATTATAATTTTACACATTTTATATAAGTTTAATATCATCTTAGGTTTATATTTATATTTTTGGTAGAACTCGACTGTTTTTTATTTACAATAAAATAATTACTTCGTTGGAATATCATTAATTGCATTTATCTTTGAAAAATAATATTTTGTATGCAAAAATTCAACCATTTAGTTAAAAGTTGAACGTCTCTAGAAAAAATAATTTTTGTGGTTCAAGATTTATCATTTCAGTTGAAAATGCAACTATTTTGTTCAAAATTCAATAATCTTACTGAAAGTGCAACTATTTTGTTTAGCATTCGAATATTTAGTTACACATACGACTTTTCCGATCGAAAACTCTTCTTTTTGGATCTTTTTTAAACAGTCCTCTTTTTTGTTCAAAAATTTGATAAATTTCACGATCTAAATTAATATTTTGGGGTAAAATTCAATTGTTTCCTAGAAAAATGGCCTTTTTTGGTTTGAAAGTTCAACAAATTGTTTGAATTTTTTGTCATCACTTAATCTATAAATTGTTCTTAGCAAAAAGTTGAACTTCTTTTTGAAATATCAACATTTTTGTTGGAATATATTTTTTTCTGGTATGTATACAGCAGATCTTTTTGCGTTAAAAATTAACCTGTTTAATTACAAATTAATCGTTTCTGGTTAAAGATTCAAAAATTTTGTTAAAAATTCATCTTTTTTGGTGGAATTCGACTGTTTTTCGATTGAAAATTAAAATATTTTTTGTGGACATATGAACCATTACATTTCTGTTAAAAAATTTAAGTATTTGGTGAAAAATTAAACTGTTCTTGTTTGAAGTTTAATCTTTTTTGCTGAAAAATTCCACTATGTGGTTAAAAATTTATCTTCATATGTTAGAAATTTAACTGTTTTGTTTAAAATTTGATGTGTTTGTTTAAAAATTAACTATTTGTTTGTAAATACAACTGTTGATGTCATCATTTTTTAAAATTTAACTATCTGGTTGAAAGTTCATCTTTCTAGGTCGAAAATTTTGAAGATTGGACTATTCGGTTAAAATTTGAACTGTTTATTCGGTCAAA
Organism: Druon quercuslanigerum; assembly: GCA_010014905.2. Classification (NCBI taxonomy): domain Eukaryota; kingdom Metazoa; phylum Arthropoda; class Insecta; order Hymenoptera; family Cynipidae; genus Druon; species Druon quercuslanigerum. Next base: position 5,384 of record JAAAKG020070005.1, read on the forward strand.
AATAATTTGGTGTTTGTCCAAAATTTAACTATCTGGTTGAAAAATCATCAATGAACAAATGATGTTGCATTGAATATTTTAACGTAATTATTTTTATGATTGTGTACGTAAAATCTGAGCTAAATTTTTCGATTAGACAAACTTTTAAGAAGTTAGAGCTTTCCAAATTAAAAAAAAAAATGAGTTTTGCAAATTTTGGTCAAATATTTTTGGTACACGGTAAAAAGACTTACAAATTATTCTTGTGACATTTTTAAATTCAATAAATATTAAAAAAGTTATATGCTTTTCAAAATTTTGAAAATTTTCAAAAAAGAAAAATATTTTGTTTAAATTTAGGTACCTGTTTGAAAATTCATCTTTCTGGGTCGAAAATTTTGAAGATTAGACTATTTGGTTAAAATTTCAGCTATTTATTCCGTCAAAAATAATTTGGTGTTTGTCCAAAATTTAAATATCTGGTTGAAAATCATCAAAAAACTTAAGATGCTGCATAGAATATTTTTAATGTATTAATTTTTATGATTGTGTACGTAAAGCTCAGTTAACTTTTTGATTAGACAAAATTCCAAGAACTTGGAGCTTTTAAAAATTAAAAAAAACTTATGAGATTTACAATTTTTGGTTAAATATTTCCGGTACGCGGCAAAAAGACTTAAAAAATATCCTTCTGACATTTTTATATTCAAAAAATATTTTAAAAATTATATGCTTTTCAACACTTTGAAAATTATCAAAAAAAAGGAAAAGAATTTGTTTAAACTTAGGTATCTGTTTAAAAATTCATCTTTCTGGGTCAAAAATTTTTAAGAATGAACTATTCGGTTGAAGTTTCAACTGCTTATAGTTGATATTAATTATTTTTTGTTTAAAAATTAAATCATTTAGTTGGTCTAAACAAGTTTAGTGTTTGTCTAAAATCCAACTATCTAGTAGAAAAATCATCAAAAAACGAAAAGTGTTGCATAGTATATTTTAACGTGTTAATTCTGTATAATTGTGTACGTAAAAAATGATTGAAAAATGAAGTGGTAGTATAAAAATTATCAGAAAGCAATATGATTGTAATTACTGGAATCGTGAATTTTTTGCGACACTTCTAGCATGAACGATTCCGTTTGGTTTCGATCTATCGAGGCGAGGTTGTTCCGGACCAGGTGATATGGAGACAGAGAAATCACTATTCTCACCTGACTGTACCTGACACATAAAAAGTAGAAATCTGTTAGTACTGCAGCCATAGATTCCAGGATGAACAATTGTCCAAGTCTCAACTCAATTATTGTATAGTGACTATAAATTTTATCACCAGCACATAGTCTCGCTAGAAAGTCATCTGTAACTTAGTTTTCTGAGAATAGTCGATCTTTCTTTTTCTAGTAAGCCTTTAGCTATTAAATAATTACACAGTTTTCAATTCCAATTTTTCCTTCTAAAGTTGAAGGAATTCTTAACAGCTGAATGCAATTACTTAAGGAAAGTTTTTTCTATTAAATAAAATTTTTTTTTAAACTTTAAAAAGTATCGTTTTTAGAACTTTACGCAGGGAAATGAGGCAATGCCAGATTAAGTGGCCTGTGCGAAAAAATGCGATAATCCTTACCTTATTCAACAATTCAAAATATTAATCTTTTGTAATCATTGTAGAAAATAATATCGTTCGCAGTCAGAAATAATAAGTAATTCAAGAATAAAGAGAAAACTCTTTTATATGGTTCCATTTTCCCGAATTTTTTTTCGCTTTTGAAAAAAGGAGGCAGGTACGAGAAAAAAATTAATAGAAAAAATATATTCACCCAAAAAAGAGATACTAATTTTTTATTTATAAATTTTTTTGGTAGGATGCTTATTTTTTTTTTAATCATAAAAAAGAAAATTGATAATAAATTAATTTTGTAGAGAACGACAAAAATCTCAATAAAATGCTGATTAACAAAAATTTTTCTTCATATGATGCGCATTTTTTTAAGGAAGTATCTCGTCGTCCCGAAAGTCGGGATGATTAGACAAATATTTTTCATAAGCTAAGCAAGTCGTTCCAAATTTTCGGGACAAGTCCAGCCCCTTTTCCAACTTCCTTAATTTTTCGGGATGACAACAGACAGCTTTTTTTATTAAAAAGATAAAACTATAAAAATAATTTTTTTTGAATACCAATATATATTATGAATTATAATAATATATATTTATTTAAATGATACATTTTTTAAGGTAGCCGAAGATACAAATTAGTACAAAATGAAGATCAAATATTTAAGGAATCTTGAAAAATAAAATTCGTTCATTATTTTGTTAAATTGAATTAGCAGTCGCAAACCGAGATATATAAAAAAATGTAATATTATTTTGATATATTAGAGTTAAACCTAACTGAGAAAAGTTCGCGCTGTTGACTAAATTGTGTGCGAAGCACGAGATCGATACGAGACGAGAATGTTTTCGTTAAAGGCAAAGGAGCTTTAACAAAAGAGAATTCACAATCACCCGATAGCAGATTTTTTCCAATTTAAGAACTGGAAGTGAATTTTTAATAAAAGCACTAAAAATATTTATATTTTATTATATTTAAAACTTTTAAAAAATACTAATCGGTATTATATTACAAAAAGTTTTTGGAAAAACTGGGAAATAATACGCAAAGAGTTCAAAATACTTCTGCATTCAGCAAAATTTTTTACCTCAAGCGTAATTGATAGCTGATTCTATTTTGTCAAATTGAATTTACACAATTATTTATAAGATTACTTATACTTTAGAAAGGTTGGCTGAAAGAGGAGTCTTGGAACAAAACGGTTAGAAGTGTTTATTGTTTCAGCAAGACTTTATTCAGATGCACGAGATGTGTGATGAGAATTTTTCCGTTGAAGTCGAAGGAGCTTTAACAAAAGAGAATTGACAATCACGAAATTACAGTTTTTGATTCTTTAATCTTAATTTTAAAAGGTCTGTCCACAAGTCTGGACCAAGTACAAAGATTGCGCGCGCGCAACGCGCGTTGCCAATATGCCCAAACAGCGGGCAGATGTTTTAAAATTAAAACTAATCACAAAAGCATTGATCATTTTTTAAGTTAATCAGGCTTTAGACTATTTACTTAATGAATTCTCTGATTTGATTTCAATTCTCTGATTTTTTTATAGATTTGGTGATAGAATAAGCGGATATTAAAAAAATCTGATTGATAAACGATTTCAGAAAATTGTATAACCCCGTTCTATATTACATTTTCTTAACGTTTATCATGATCAAAATCTTTCTTTAAAATTTTTAGGTAATCTTAGGTGACTTTTAGCTTGTAAAAAAATCTATAAAAATACTCAATCAATATTAAATCATTAGAAATATGTGCTAGAAAGTAAAAACAAGTTATACATAAATTCTGTTTTTTCATAAATATTTTCGTACTAGATGACACAGAAAATTAAAATATTATAAAAATACCATCTTTATCAAAATTTCCTAATAAAGCTGAACCAAACCATAAAAAATCTTTTCGACAAAATATGAAATTATTAGTGGCCCGGTTTCCCAGCACGTCCCAATTATCCTCAACTTGCGGCATGAGAATATTTCCAATTTCATTCATTTCTCTTTGCGTATAAAATTTTCGAGGATGGAGGAAATGGGAAGGGGACGTAGAGTAGCCTATGGTAGGAAAATGGGGGAGTGTGAACGAATGTGTGGCCAAAGGGAAGTGTGCGAATGTCGCGAGGAAAGAGATAGGATGAGAGTTTTAGAGTGGGGGAGAGGGTGTATCGGAGAGAAAGAAAAAGAGTGAGAGATTAGGGAGAGAGGAAGAGAGAGAATGGGAGGTCGATGTCGCGCATTGAAGTCTCCAACGAAGGGGTGCGCAGCAAAGAGTATGATGAGATTTGGGGGGTACATATTTTATTCAATACAAGCCACATGTAAACACCATCGATTTAGTCCAGTCGGTCCTACTTATTTCATACCCAATAGGGTTCAGTTATCCCCCACATATTGCGATATTTCATCCACGTTCTAATAGCAGGATCAACCAATAGAAAAGGAGAAGATACCTAAACGCATCAAATGAAGATGTATAGCTTTTGAAAAGAGAAATTAGGTAGAATTTATGGTCATGACTGGTCATGACCTCTTACTACACAATAATCTTCTCTTCTTTTCTTTCCTCTTTTTCTTCTTCTTCTCTTCCTGCTTTTGCTTCTTCTCGCTCCACTTATTTGAGTCTTCTTCTTTCTTTTACTTCATGCTGCTTTTCCATATATGCTCTTCTTTTCTTTATTTTTTTCATCTTTCTTCTTTCCCTTCTTTTGCTTCTTCACCTTCATCTTATTCCTCAGTTAACATGCACTTTTATTTCCTATTCCACTTGCACAATTTTTAATTCTATGTTTTGCAAGTTTACTATTTCAACATTTAGAATTACTCATACACTCTTCAACTCCTGAACAATCTCTATAGGGTAATATGTATGTAAAAATTGCCTATTGTTCTCGATGCTATAACCCAATGAACTCGAACGTATGGATCATAAAATAGGTTATACCTCGATAAATTTCTTCTCTCGAAAATGCAAGTAATCGCAAACTAAAAGGTTACGAGCTACAATTGAAATTTATTACATCGTGTATGCTTAATTCATTATAATTAGAATCAAAAAGTGTATTACAAAAATTACATTGCACACTATATTAGTTATATTTTTTTTTCAAGCGTCGATATTGTAAAAAAGTTAACCTTTCGGAATTTTAAAGTCGTATAATAAATTGCAAATTGAATTTTCAGATACTTCGTTAATTACGTAAACTATTAGGGGATTGTAAGTACTGTCATCCTGATGAAGAAAATTGTTTTATACACTTTGATGCAATGCAAGCTTCATCTCAAAATGTAATCCTTATGTTAAAGTGAATTTTTTATGACAATCCTGCAATCCTTATAGCAAAATGTAATCCCTTTGAGAATACTGCCATCCTTATGGCAAAATGTTATCTTTATGAAAATCCTGCAATATTTATGGCAAAATGGTATTCTTATAGCAATCTTGAAATCCTTATGGCAAATCGTAATCCTTATGGTAATTTTGAAAATTATTGTAGCAAAATGTAATCATTATGACAAAATGTAATTCAAATGGAAATCCTGGCATCCTTATTATGAAATTCAATGCTTATAACAATTATACAATCCTTGTTGAAAAATATAATTCATATGTCATCACTGCAATTCTTATGGCAATCCTGCAATCCTTATGGCAAAATGGTGTCATTATGGCAATCTTGAAATCCTTATGGCAATATATAATCCTTATGGAAATTTTGCAAATTATTGTAGCAAAATGTTATCATTATGATAAAATGTAATTTAAATGATAATCCAGGAACTCCTATTTTAAAATGCAATCCTTAGGACAATCCTACAATGATTATGAAAATATATAATTCATATGTCAATCCTGCAATCCTTATGGCAATCCTTCAATCCTTATGGCAATCCTTCAATCCTTATGGAAAAATGGTTACCTTATAGTAATCTTGAAATCCTTCGACAAGTTCGCTAATTATCATAACAAAGTGTAACGATGATGACAAACTGTAATATAATGGTAAAACGCAATCCTTATAACCATCCTACAATCTTTATGGAAAAATATAATCCATATGTCAATCCTGCAATCCTTATGGCAATCTGTACTTCTAAAGGCAATTCTGCAATCCTCATGGCAAAATATTATCCTTATGGCAATCATGCAATATTTATGGCAAAATTGTATTGTTATAGCAATTTTGAAATCCTTATGGCAAAATGTAATCCTTATGAAAATTTTGCAAATTATTGTAGTAAAATGTAATCATTATGACAAAATGTAATTCAAATGGTTATCCTGGAACACTTATTGTGAAATTCAGTGCTTATAATAACTATACAATCCTTGTTGAGAAATATAATCTATATGTCAATCTTGTAATTCTTATGGCAATCCTGCAATCCTTATGGCAAAATGGTGTCATTATGGCAATCTTGAAATCCTTATGGCAATATATAATCCTTATGGCAATTTTGCAAATTATTGTAGTAAAATGTAATCATTATGATAAATTGTAATTCAAATGGATATCCTGGAACTCTTATTGTAAAATGCAATACTTAGGAGAATCCTACAATGTTTACGGAAAAATATAATCCATATGTCAATCCTGCAATCCATTATGGCAAACTGTACTTCTAATGGCAATTCTGCAATCCGCATAGCAAAATATTATCCTTATGGTATTCTTAAAAACCTTATGGCAAAATATAATTTTTGTGGTCAAATTAGACAGCAACTGTCTTCATCAGGATGACAGAGTACTACAGTGGCTAGCCAATAAAATTGAATAAATTTCTCGAGTCGTTCTTTCTGAATAAATAAAACTGAATTTTATGGGATCGGGTAAAAAATTATTAACAGAAAATCATGATATAGCAAATATCTCTTACATTATTGTTTACAGTTTGTTATCCTTTTTTGATTGACTGTAAGACGTGTTCGTGCAAAGTGAAGTCGAGTTGAGTTCGTCGAGGCATTGACCCGTGGCATAAGGGGGTAAGTACTATGGAGCAGAACACCATGCACTTTGTATGGATATATATATATATATATATATATATATATATATTCATATATATATATATATACATATATATGTATATATGTGTGTATGCATGTATAGGTGCACATGTAGGTACCTACGTTACCAACAGATATTACAGAACAGATAGATCGAGAGCGATTAAGAAATCCGTGGCGGGCATTGTGTTCGTCCGAACTTCTCTCCTTTCTTATCTCCTCTTTTCTCACTGTGTCTCATTTTCTCCCCATTAGTTTTCATCTCTCTTGCACCTACATGTGCCTCTCGCAGTCTCGCACGTGTGCGAAATCGTATCTGCACGTGCTCACGTGCGTCATGAGCACATTTGTGTTAGTACACGTGCTCTGATGTGCAGTAGAGTTGCCAGTCCGTGTGTTATACAACTCGTGGCTACCCGAGGTCATAACCTCTCCTCACTACACAATAATCTTCCCTTCTTCTTTTCTTTCATTTCTTCTTTCTTGTTCTTCTTTTCCTCCTATTCATTCCACTTACTCTGCTCCTCTTATTTTTTCACTCTCTTCTGCTCCCCCTCCTTTTTCAATTCCTTCTGCTTTTCTATCAATGCTTTCCTCATGTTAAATCTTTCTATGTATTTTCCTCTGTTTTCTCAATCTAGTTACTCTGGACCTCTTCCTTTCTTTTCTTTATCTCTCTTCTTTTCCTTCTTTTCCATCTTCTCAATCATCTTATTGTCTCCTTTTCTTTAGATTCATCTTCTCTCCTACACACATGCTTCTTCTTCACTTTTATTTTACTTTCATTTTAATTTTTTCTTTTATTTATACATTTTTCCATTCTGAAAAATTATTTTCTGTTTTAGCAGAATCAGGGTGTCCACTTAAAGGGAAAAATTGCAAAGTGTCCAGGAATTTGATTCAGTAATCGTAACTTTTTTCTGAAGTACGCTTAAATCCAAATTAAAAGTGGTTTAATATATTTCGTTCTTCTAACTCAAGTAGGAACTGTAGATTTTCTTGAAAAATTATATTTCTGCAAATAACTTAGAATTTTCACCAAGAATTATAATGCTCATTTTAGGTTTACTTTAGAATAGCAGATTTCGTTAAGAAACGTAATTTCTAGTTCAGAATAGGGACTTATTGTAAAAAATTATAATGTGATTTCAAACGGGCACTTTTTCACAGGGAGCGGGAATTGTTAAAAATAATATTTATTCTTTTTTAGAAGAATGGAATTTAATAAAAAATCCCTGTTCTATGTCAAAATTCGTCAGAATTTGAAATTTCCCTCTTCCCCCTCTTCCTAATTTTGTAAAGAGAGGCTTACTATATTTGGATAAAGTTCCGAATAGAAGATCATCGTTTTTGCGTTTATCTAAGCCATTATTCAATATTTTGCAAAATATTTTTAACAAAAGTTATAGATGTCGTCAAAATACATATTTTTTGTAATACAAATTTTTTCTTAAGTGTGACAATTTTCGCAAAAATTAGTGGTGCATCGATTTTTATAGGAAAACAACACTCTAAAATCAAGGTTTTTTCATTATTTCTGTGACCGGTCACAGGGGTGCATTCCCGCCCCCACATGACCTGGAAAAGGGGTAGGGGTTTCACCAACAATATTTCTGTGAACAGTCAGGGGTCCCCGGGACTTGGAAAAGGAGCAGGGGTTTGACTAATATTATTTCTTTGACCAGTCACAGGGGTGACTGGTCTTGGAAAAGGGGTAGGGGCTTGACCAACATTATTTCTGTGACCAGTCAGAGGGGTGCCTTCCCCCCAGGACTTAGGAAATGGATAGGAGTTTGAACAACATTACTTCTTTGACCATTTACAGGGGTGTGTGTTCCCGCTCGCCCACGGGACCTGGAAAAGGGTTACGGTTTAAACAAAATTATTTCTGTGACCAATCATAGTGATGCCTTCCCACCCCCACAGGACTTGAAAAAGGGGTAGGGGTTTGACCAACATTATTTCTGTGACCAGTCACAGGGGGGGGGGGGCTTTTCGCTCCCAACGAGAAGCTGAAAATGGGTAGGGGGAAATAGTAAGGATTTGACGAGCATTATTTCTGTAATTAGTCACAGAGGTGCCTAATTACTCTTGTCGCCACTTACAACCTGTTGCCACGGTAATGCATAGTACCGAAATACTTGATTGTTAGATGTGTTACTAATTGTCTCGGAAATTAGCACTCGTGAAACAAAATGCTTTGATAAGAAAATTTGTATCTTAATGAGATCTACAGCTTTTGTCAGAAAATTTTTGCAGGATTTTGCGTATTAGCTGAGATAAAATTAAAAATCCATAATGTTTATGGCTTTTTTACATGAAAATCGGTATATTATTCATTTTCTCGGAAACTATCACTCGCAAAAAAAAATTTTAAGCAAAAAATATGTACCTCAATGGGATCTATAACTTTTGCAAAAAACATTTTGCAAAATTTTGCATATTAGCTCAGATAAACACAGCTATGACTTTTATGATTTTTTTCATGCTTTCACCATGAAGATTGCCTAGTCGCCAATTTTTACTATTAAATTCGTAATCAGCGCATCAGAGTAAATAAGTACGCAGAGTTTAAATAAAATCGAAAAATTCAGCTATTCGAAACTGCAGCCAAAAAAATATTTTTATTTCGAATCAGGAAATTTGAAGAAAGAAGTATAATTTAGATTTTAGAGCAGGTGATTTTCGGAAGGAATTTTTATATGACTGGGATTACTTCAATACTTGTTCCATATTTTGCAATAATTTTTGTTTTCAGATTTCCCCTAAAAAATTGATAATTTCAATCAATTTATTCTATTGCGAGTCATAACATGCAACAATATTTAAACAAGTGTATTTTTATTGTCTTATGTTTATAACAAAAAATAGTGCGTATTTTAATAAAAACAAAACAATTTTAATAATCAACAATGTATATGCACCTTGTGTCATTTTTCCAACAAAATTATTTATTTTTATTGTTAATTTTTACCTTTTTAATAAGAAATACGATTCCCACTAAAAACATATTGCATAAACAATTTTTAAATCCGTTTGGATTGAACAGATTTTATCAATTAATTTTTTTAATGCCTTGCGTCATTTTTAAAAAAATTTTATTGTTTTATTGTTAATGTTATTTTTTACAATTTATACAGAAACTACATATTTTATAAAAAAAGGTCAATGAAAAATGTTGAGCTCTTTTGTATTCAAAAACTTTTGTCTGTTTTCTTTCGTAGCTACAAAAAATTTTTATTTTTTATTTTTATTGTTTGTTTTATGATTATAACAAAAATACGCATACTATAAAAAAGTATTCATTAAGTATTCATTAGTTAAACCGGAAAATGAAATATTTATTTTTCATTATTTTTTACGCATTCAAAAATTCAATTTTCAATTTTTCATTAAAATTCAAAACAGTTCCGAGTACTGCGTATAGGCAGTACCAGACATAGCCTGTTGTGTACAACAGGCTATATCATTTTAATATATTTTTACCAATTATAATATGCAGTAGCATTAGAACAACTGCATTTTTACTGTCTTATTTTTATCATTAAAAAAATACGCATTTTATCAAAATAAAAATTATTAATAAACATTTTACTGCAACTTGTGTCGTTTTTCCCATAAATTTAATTTGTTTATATTTAATGTAGATGTAATTTAGTCGAAAAATGTTATTAAATAAAATTTTATTGCGTCTTGTGTCCTTTTTGCAAAAAATTTTTTCTTTACATTATTATATTTTCATGATCAGCGTTTATAACGAACTTGTATACATGTTTGGCCCAGAAAACATTTGTCTTCTTATTTTATTCTCTCTTTTGTTGTTTTTCCAAAAATTAATTTTTTAAATTTTCAATCCTATTTTGCGATTAAAATAAGATCTACTTGTTTTATAAATAAATGATTAATAACAAATTTATAGGTCTTTTTCGTGTGAACAAATTTAGTCTGTTAACTTTTCTTCGTATCTAGTGTCGTTTTTCAAAAAATTTAATTTACGAAAAAAACAAAAACCACGTGTCCTATAAAAAATTATTCATGCTAAATTTAGATGATTTTCCGCTATTTTTAGCAAGGTGAACTATTGTCTATTTATTTTTTTCATAACACGTGTCGATTGTCAAAATCTTTAATTTTTAATGTTGTATTTTACGACGAAAAACAAAAACTGTGATTTCTATCGAAATATGAATAATGAGAATTTTGTAGATCTTTTCAATACGAGCAATTTTAGTTCATTAATTTTTTTCGTATCTTGCATAGTTTGATCGAAAAATGGAATTTGCGATTTTTTATTATTTTCTGTTAGATCAGAATTTGAATTTGCAACTTTTCGATCAAATTCAAAAAGTTGTCATGATAGTCTCGTCAGGATTTCAAAAATCATCGTTTTTTTCCTTGATTTTTTTAAATGTCATGCGTTGTTTGGTTTAAAATGTTCATTTTAGTTTCCTTTTTATTTTGAAAATGATCTAACTCTGATAATTTTCCTTTTATCGAAAAACGTTATGAGGAAAAATTGTTCGAGTTCTCGAGTACTATAAATAATCGTAAATATAATTTTTTAATCATAAAAAAGTAGACTCAAATATTTTGAAAATACGCTCACTTTTTGAAATTTCATCCAAAATAGCTGATTTACGAACTTGTTCTTTCTTTGTAGGCCCTAAAAAATGTGCGAAAGCAGAATCCTATCTCATCAATCTTTTGAAAGTTATCGTGCCTGCAGAATACAGACTAGAGACAGAAAGACACCTAGTAAAAATCGTTTTTTCTGACTCAGGGGGTCTGAAAAAGTGGAAATTTGATGAAAACCGACAAAGTTAAATTTTACATTAAACCAATACCTTCTCATTAGGATGAGAATTTAAAATGTTAAAAAAAGTTGGCATTTCGATGGGTACCTTAGTGGATTAGTACTAAGTTATTTATTTACTATTATGATCATATTATTAATCAATTATTTTATTAATATGGATTATTATTGATTACGTTGGACTTTTTATTTAAGGAATATTAATTTTGTCCAGCGAAATTTTGTATTCCAAATCACAGGATGCCGAATGAATTGTGTTGATTTAATAGCCAAAAAGATGTAGCTAATTTTTACATTTCTGTGAAAGAAAGTTAAACGTGGGAGTATTTGAAGGAGAGAAAAATAAGGAAGGGGAAGTAGAGGGAAATAAGGGAGTGAAACAGGGAGAAATAGGAGAGGGGAAGTAGGTAAAATGAAGTGAGGGGAAGTAGGGAAAATGAGAAGAGGAATAAGGATAGTGAGGGGGAATGAGGAAGAGAGGGGATTAGGAGAAATTTGTGAACGTAATTGTAGAAACTGAGGGGGTAGGGGAAGTGAGGGAAAATTATGGAAATGAGTTTAGGGGAAGTGAGTCTCAGTAAGGAGAAGTAGGTAAAATGATTAAAAATGAGGGTTGGTAGATGAGGGGATGTGAGGTCTGAGGAGGGATCAGTTGGATAAGGAGTAGAGCGAAGGATAAAATGAGGATAGTATAAGTAGGGGAATGTAGGCGTAGTAGAGGAGGGGTATGTTTGAACAAGCTAATTAATATCTTAATAGGCTACGCAACTCTTTTTTGACTAATTTTTTTTTAATTGCTTTGAATTATGTTTGGTCAAATAGAGGAATATCAAGCTCAAAATCCACGCATAAAATTTCTCTTTCTTATCAAACAAAAATTTGCTTTCTATCCTTTCTATATAGAAGCCGATAATAGAAAGCAGATAATATTTGATAAAAGCACAAATCCTTATACTGAATTCTTTATTTTCTAAGAGCTGCAATTCGCTATTAATTTATGGAGCAACCAACATCCTGTTTACGAGCAAGCAACTTTTGTTTCACAACGCGCTTCTTGCTCACTGTGATAGGCATAAAGGAAAGCAGCAAATAAAAATAAAATCCGAGTACCTGTTGCGAATTTCACGATGAAATAGGGTGCATAAGAAAGCTTATTTTCATTACACACTTTCTCATCGCTCCTTCGCGCATCCTTCGCAAAGGATTCTTTCTGTGATAGAAAACTGGATAAAATGCAAACAAAAAATAAAAATCTGTTTAGATTTTATATGGAGTTATGTGTGAAGCAAACATGTCCTGTGGTTAGGGGACAGTCCATAAACTACCTTACCAATTTTTTGGCTAGTTTTGACGGATTTCACATTTATTTTGTTGAAAATTCTTTTTCCAAACATGGGTAAATAGGGTAATTTTTTAAGAACATGTCTAAGTTTTGAGTTGAAAATATATTGCATTTTTACAAAAATAGTTAAATTTAAAAAACAATATAGTATAAATATAAATGAATAGGATAAATTTTTAACATAAACTTTGATTTTTTGACGTCTGAAGAGGTATTTCAAACTAAAAAAGGTTATTTTTCAACTACTTAAATTCATCGAAACAGCAGATTTCTTAACAAAATATAATTTTCGACTTAAAAAGATAAGGTTCTAACCAAAAATTGACTCGTAAGATTTTCAGGCTTATAAATGTATTTCTAATAAAATAAAAAAAATTAATTTTCGATCAATTGATTTCAACCAAAAATGACGAAATTTAAACCAAATATTTGAATTCTTAGCCAAACATAAGAATAACCCAGAAAGGCGATTAATTTTCCAGCCAAAAAGACGAATTTTGAAAAAAATATATGTTTTTTTCGACGATATGTAATTGTTTTATTCATAAAGGATTTACAAATTGAATTTAATACCATAATAGATTACAATATAAAGTTAAAAGAAGTTAAAAATAGTGTCATTCAATAAAAAAAAAAAATTCATCGAAATAGTTAAATTCTTAAACAAAACAGATTAATTTTTAATCAAACAGATGAATTTTCAACTTAAGAAGATCAGTTTTCTACACACAAGTTGAATAGTTAACTTTTTAGTTAAAAAAAGTAATTCTCTACAAAAAATATAAGTTTCCACAAAATATTTGAATTTTTATTCCAATAGTTGAATTTTTACTTTAGAAATATAACATAACAACAAAAAAAGAAATCTTAAATTTTCAGTAAATAAAGGTTAAAAAAAAATTTTAACAAAATTGTATAAATTTCTAACCTGAAAAAAAATTTCAATTTTCAGTCGTAAACAGAAGCGTTATACATTTTCAGTTGCAAGATTTGTTTTATATTAGAAATAAGAAAACAAGTTTTTAACGACATAAATAAATAGATAAATAGTTTTCTAATGAAGTGGTTCAAGCTCCAAATGAGTAAAATAACTAAAATGATACATCTTTAACTGAAATAGTTCATATTCGATTTAAAAAGTTAATTTTCAACAAGAAAAAGAAAAACGAATTTTCAAAAAGAGACAATTTTTTAAAGAGTAATATTAGATATTTCAAGCAAGAAAATTTTCATTTTTTAACAAAAAGGAGTGCAATTTAATGTTCAGCGACAAAACATGCATTTTAAAAAAGAAAATTGAATTTCTGGTAAAATGGATGCATTTTTAACCCAATAAGAGAATTTTTTCAACCAAAAAGGGTGACATTTAAATAAAATTGTGGAACTTTCATGCAAATAATAAAAAAAATTGACTGAAAATGTAATCATCAGAAAGAAGGATGAGTAAAAAAATAAATTAGAAATCAAGTAAAAGGCAAATAAATTGTTAATAAGAATATCATATCAAAGTGACAACAAAACTTTCTTTTCAAAATTTCAACATTTTTGCCTGAACAATTTTTTATTTTCCTTGACTATCCATATTCAAACACCAGAATCCGAATCTTGTAACATGATTTTCGAAACCAACAATATAAAAGCAGTTGCTTCAATTTAAAAAAAACTATTATTAAAAAATAGTTCTTTTTATTTATTGTGTTCTATCAATTAAATTAGAATTTAAGCGAAAGAACAAGAAAAGGCGAAAGTTTTGTAAAAGCGAGAAAAAGGAAAGAAAAGATAATTTTCAAAATGACTAAGATATTACTCAACTTAACCCAACCTTAGTTTTTGACCCCCATCCCCTTCATAAAGTAGGTAACATAGTTTATGGACAGCCCTAGATTCTGAATTCCCAATATATTTAAAATAAAAATTTAAGTTTGAACACCGAGTTTTTGAGTTGGATATACCAATAATGCTGTTTAAAAATTATCATAAACATTAATATAACTAAATTGTAAATTTAAATATAGAACAATTTATAACACAATGGTCTTCTTGAGTGTTATCAATTTTCAAGGACTTTAATTGGTTTCTTGAAGGTCTCTTGGCTCGTCAAAGTGAGTAAAAAATATAAATAAAAGAAGTTTTCTACAGGTAGTAAAGAATCTAAAAGACCTTAGGGGCCATTCATAAATTACGTCCTACTTTTCTTGCCAATTTTACACCCATTCCCTCCCACATTTAATAAATCGAGACAAAGTGGTTTCGACCCCCCTCGACCACTCCGCAAATTGGACTTAATTTGTAAAAATATTTTCAACAATGACTTATAAAATACAATATAGTTGGGGAGACCGAGGCTATGCATGCCCTGGGGCTAAGTGCTATTATGTCCTTGAAAGAAATAATAAACAGTGTGTCTTTGATCAGAAATTGAATATTTGAATTAAATTGAATTTTTTTTTTTTGAGAAATACAAAGGTGCGCGCTTAGCCCGAAGCCTGAAAATTATAGAGTGCACGCTTAGCCTCTTGTGTATTTTCGGACATATTTGAATTTAGCGTCAATTTGATCAAATATCAGTCACACAATTGCTCATAAACAATCGCCTCTATAGGAAAAATTATTATTTAGATATCACTCCTACAAGATGTATTAGCGTTTTTTCAATAACTTTATTTTGTTATTAAGAAATGACGATACAAAACATGTGCCATATTAGCCCCGGTTACTTTTTTAATTATTAATAATTACAGAAGTTATTCAAAATTGACAGAAAGAAAATTAAAATAATTTATAACATGCACGAAGTAGCCAATCTATATCCTTCATGTATAAAAAATCAGTTGATTGGTTACATATATTGTAAAATTTCCGAAAGAGGGATTTTAATTTTAAAAACCTATTTGCAATAAAAAACATTGTATTTTCTAATGATTCTTTATTAATAACGGCAACAATTTATTCTTATTTTTAACCACCTTTTTCAAAAATGACAAAAGGGTTCTATTTATCACTCTTTGGCCATATTTAATAAGGCTATGTGTATTTGTATATCAGTTAGGATTTACACTTTTTTGCACCATAAATTTAGTAAATTAAAGTTTCCAAAAAGTTTAATTTGAATATACCTATAATTTATTTCTGAATGTTTTTTAACAGTGAAAAATAAATCTGTTTTTAACATTTTACTATCACAACATAATTTGTGAACTTCTTGATACATCAATTTTAAGCATTAAAGTGTTTAAAATATATCGGAAAGGAATCTGGAACATTTTAAAACAATTTTTTTAATCCTTGCGGGATTTTAAAAAATATTAGCAAAACTTTAAATTATTCCAAAAGATGTTCCAAAGTTTGAGAAGTTCTTCTTTAATCTTCTTCCTAATATTTCAGGGAAAGTTCAAATTGATTATTTGTTTCGATAAATTTATTTTATGATAATATTTAAAAATATTTTAAAAGATATTTACAAGTTTGAACAAATTTAAATAATTTGAAATTCAAAAAAATATATATAAAAAGCATTTCAGTTATTCTTTAAATTTTTTTTAATTCTTTAAACTACTTAAAAAAATTTTCGTATATTATAAGATGTGGCAAATATAACAATGGGACCATCCACAAAAATTGTTTTTGCCCTAATTTTTGTTTGTTATAAACTTTGTTTTCTGAGGAAGTTAAACTTGACGGCGTGGAACAAATGAGATGTCGTGATCTGCTTTTAATTGGATGAAAATACATATTTTTCAATCGAATTAAAGCAATAATAATAATAATAATAATTCGTCACCTTCTTCTAACTAGAAAGATTTATTTGATCTGATAAGCTTTATTATACACAAGATAAGAATCCGCATGACATCATTCTACTATATTTGACGTTATTGACCGAGTGTAAAGCAATGATAAAATGCAGAATAAAATGGAGGTAGGATAGTGAAAGACTCAACGTATGTCAGATGTCCTGTTGTATTTTATCAAATTTTTTGGTGTTTAAAATACATTAAACGGATTCTTTTCAACATGGATAAAATAAGGTAAAATAGATTAGATTTGTTAGTAATTTTAACTTTTCTATATTGAAGCAGTCAATATTGTTTTTTTGCATAAAAATAACTTACAAATACGTTATGTTGGTTGAGGTGACGTAATCTACTTACAAGTTCCACTACAATGTCTTCTTATTCTTTTCTGTAACTTGAAAATGTTTCATGATTGCGTTCTTTTATTAAGCTTTTTTAATTTTTAATAATTTTACTATTGTGAAGCAATAACGTTTAAATACGTTGCGTTTGCGGAGATGAATCAGTTTATTTACAATTCCCGGCTGGAAATAGAGAGATTCAAAAGTATAGAAATAATTTTTTTCTGACAATATGGCTCATTTTAATAATAAAAGATCTTTATTAATTTTTTCGTTTATTGCGTATTTCTGAAGTTATGATTTTTCGAAGGACGAAAATTTCACGTTTTTTGCCAACTTTCGATGTTAATAACTTTGGACCTAATGAATATTTCTTGAAAATTAAAAAACGTACTTGTTCCTTAAGAATTACCCTACAGCCTGATATGCGATAATGTTGAGTCCCCGACCTAAAATCTCGACATCTTCTTAAGGATTTTGATATTAAACAACGTAACAAAAAACTATTCGATTTGTTCATACAAAGTATGCATTCTGCATTTAATACAAAGTGCTCATCGCGACGAAAGCATATCCGAGGATGGTATGTGTGGTCTTAATGGTATGAACATAGTATTCACATCATTTTGTGGATGTTTCTAACTTATTGACTCGAAAATATTTTATATATTTATTGATAAACATGATGTAATAATCATTAGTTACGTATAAGAATTTTATTATAAATTATCTTTCAATAATTAATTAGACATACAATTTCATTTATTTAGCAGTTGTGGATGCGAATTGGTGTTGCAGCTACAATAAGGAACTTACCCGTTCATAAGCTTGCAACTAAACTGAGCTTTAAAAAATGTCAAAGTTCGGTAGCTGCTCACCACCTTACTGATGCTGATTACAACAGCAAATCAGAAACAGAAAAAAATCTTTTTTATTTCAGTCGAGGTATATTATAAAGTATTTTTTATTTGGATTAAAAAATAATTTAATTTGAAATTTTGAGTTTCATTTAAATTTCTTGTATTTTAGGAGCCTGTGAAACATTGACCAACTGTTGTCCAGAAATAGCTGAAAAACATCTTAATGTTATCGCTAATGGCAGTGGCTGTGGAATCAGCAAGTTACCATCAATTTCAACATCCCTAGCTTTACACATTCGCGGAGCGTTTTATGTGATTTATCAACAAGTAAATTTACTAGTTCCTGCTAAAATAAGAATTCTCTTACCTCCTATGGATAAATTTTATTCCAAGTTGCCATTGCAAAGCATGTATGTTTGTAAAATCATTGTATTAGTTCTTATTAAAAGAAACAAACTTGTAAAAACAGATTTAATGACAGCAATCAATCAAATACAAAATAAACCGTATTTGAACATATGTAACTAAAATGCTAAATTTTTTCAATTTAGTACAGATGTAAATATGTAAAAAAATTATAATTTAAGATTACCTTTTAATACACATTAATGTAACAAACTATTATAAGTATTAAATATTTACAAACTACTTTACTAGAAAATTATTACCTGGAAAAAATTCCAAGTATTTAGCATGAGAACAAGAAAGTTATTAAGAACCTCCTCGGATCTGCGTTTCTTCGCGATGAGCGCTTTGTATTAAATGTAGAATGCATAACTTTTATGAACAAATTAAATAGTTTTTTTGCGCTGTTTAATATAATATCCTTAAGAAGACACGATGAAGAACGAACACCCGCGAGCGTAAGATATATCGGGCTCGCAGTGCGCTCGGCGTTCGGCCGTTAAAAGTGCCTTATGAGCACTGCAAAGCTACAAATTGTCGACGGCGCGAAGTCGGGTTTTTAGGCCGGGGACTCAACATTAACGCATATCATGCTGCAGGGTAAATCTTAAAGAACAAGAGCGTTTTATTATTTTCAAGAAACATTCATTAGATAAAAAGTTATTAACATTGAATGTTGGCAAAAATATTAAATTTTCGTCCTTCAAAAAATCATAACTTCTAAAATACGCAATTAACAAAAAAATTACTAGAAATCTTTTCTATTAAAATGGGCCATATTTCCAGAAAAAAATTTCCCGACACGATAAAATAAATTGAGTATAATTTGTTTAAACAATTGCGATTTAAACAAAACGTACCTTTTTTTTGGGAAAGCGACCGACATATTCGGATTCAGCGGCTCAAAACACATAAGAATAACCCTTAACTTCCTTTGGACATCTTATTGCATACAGGAAGGTACCCAGACCTCGGACTATTACTTCAATCAAGTCAACATAACTTCCATGCTAATTGCTTATATACCTAGACACATACAATTGAGGCACTGAGAATGACACCTAGGTACAGCACACTTGAAGTATGCCTCTAAATCATGTTCTTTCCAACTGTTATTGAGGGCTATCATCTCCAAGTGGGCTTTACCTAGTTATCATTCTCATTGCCTCAATATATGTACATACTTTATTTGATATCAATGTGGAACATGGCAAAAAGGTTTACCGAGCTTCTACTTCAGACCCGAAGACTTATTGTCAACTAAGTAACGGCAAAAATTCTTGTTTGCGTGGATAGACAAAGGATAGGCATAGATAAGAGGAGCTTGAAAAATTAGACGACTACTTATAATAAAAATTTGATAGAAGAAGATTGACGTTAATAAATCAAGGATAGGATTGGATAGAGAAGAGGAAATTGAAAAAGAGAGACGAGAATTCAGATAAGCAGAGAGATAAGATACTGTCAGGCAAAGGATATGGTGAGATAGCGAAGGAGATATTAAAAAGATAGATATAAACTTTGTTTACAAAATATATAGAAACAGTCGGACAGAAAGTTAGATTAACCGAGATACAAAAATATTCACAGGAATAGACAAATGATACGGTGAGATAGATACGTGATAGTACGTGTATAGATAAAGTACAAGATGTGATGGAAAAGAGAGGATTGAAAAAGATAGACGGGTTTTCAGATTCACAAGAAGGTAAAAAAGATAGGCTCTGATAAATGTAGTATATGACAGAATAGAAAAGAAAGGTTTGAAAGGGATAGACGTAAATTTAAATAACCATAAAGATAAAAAGATATTGACGAGAATAGATAAATAATAGGGCAAGATGGAGACGGGTGGATTGAAAAAGATACAGTTAGATAGATGAGATAGATAGATCATCGTAAGATGAGATAGAGAAGGAAGGATTGAGAAAGATAGACGTGAATTTAGTTTGACAAGGAGATAGGAAAAGATATACGTGGAGAGATAAGGGACAAGATGTGATGCAAAAGAGAGGATTGAAAAAGATAGACGGGGTTTCAGATTCGCAAGGAGGTAAAACAGATAGGCTCTGATAAATGTAGTATATGATAGCATAGAAAAAAAAGGTTCGAAAGGGAAAGACGTAAATTTAAATTGACATAAAGATAAAAAGATATTTATAAGAATAGATAAATAATAGGACAAGATAGAGAAGGGTGGATTGAAAAAGATACAATTAGATAGATGAAATTGATAGATGATAGTAAGATGGGATAGAGAAGGAAGGATTGAAAAAGATAGACGCGGCTTCAGATTGACAAGGAGGTGAAACAAGATAGACGGTCATAGATTTAGTATAGGATGAGATAGGGAAGAACTATGTGAATCTAAATTAAAATAGAGATAAAAATATACTGACGAGAATAGATAAATAATAGAACAAGATAGAGAATAGTGGATTAAGAAAGATAGACTTGGATTGATAAAAGATAAGATGAGATAGATAAGAGACGATTGAATATAATAGACGAAAATTTAAATTGACAAAAAAATATAAAAAGGCTGACGTGGATAGATGTACGATACAACAAGAAAGGGAAGAAGATTTCAAAAAAGATAGACGTAAATTTAAATTAACGAACATATAAAAAAGAATAACGTGACTAGACGTAGAATAGCATGTAATATAGAAGAGAAAATTGAAAAGGATAAACGTAAATTTAGATTTACAGATGTGTAGAAAAAGATTTAAACAGAGATATAAAGCACAGAATAAGATAAGAAAAACGATATATAAAAGGATAGAAGTGGCTTCAGATTAACAAGGAGATAGAAAAGAATAGACGCTGATAGATTTATTACAGGATAAGATAGAGAAGCAAGGATTGAAATAGATAGGATGAGATAGAGAAGCGGGCATTGAAAAAGATAGACTTAAACTAAAGGAAAGTAGATAAATATCAAAGTGAATTTAGATTAACAAAGAGATTGAAAAATATAGACGTAAATTCAAATTGAAAAAGAGATAGAAAAAATTTTTACGTGGATAGACAAAGGGTTGGGTAAGATAGCGAAGATGGTATTGAAAAAGATGAACGTGAATTTAGAGTAGCAAAGAAACAAAAAAGATAGACGTGGATAGATAAAAAATAGGGTGGGACAGAGAAGAGAAGATTGAAAACGATGGACGTAAAATTATGTTGAAAAAGAGATTTAAAAAATTGACTTAGATAGATGTATGATACAATGAGATTATGAGAATTTAGATTAAGAAAAAGATAGAAAAAACTTGATCTAATTCAACAAATGATAGGGTAATATAGAGAAGAGGGTATTAAAAAATAAATTCAATTTTGACATTGAGATAGAAAAATATAGACGTTGATAGAGTTAGGATCGAATAAGAAAAAGAAGAGGGAATTGAAAAAGATATATGAGAATTTAGATTGACAGAGAGAAAAATATTGACGTGGATAGATAACGAATGGGATGGATGGAGAAGAGGGTATTGGAAGAGATAGACTTGAATTCAGATTGACAAAGAGATAGAAAAAAATATATTTGGATTAAAAAAAGTGAGATAGCAAAGAGAGCATTCAAAAAGTTAAACGTGAATTTGGATTAAAAAAGATATAGAGAAAGATATACGTGGATAGATAACTGATAGGATGAGATGGAAAATAGAGGATTGGAAGAGATAGACGTAAATTTATATTGAAAATTAGATAGGAAATTATATATTTTAAGAGATGGACGAAGATATTGAAAAAGATAGACGTGAATTAAGGTTGAGAAGAAGATAGAAAGAGATAGATGGCTACAGTTGTAAGATACGATAAGATAGATGTAGGACAGAATGGGATAGGGGAGAGAAGATTGAAAAAGATAGATGAGAATTCAAATTGTCAGATAGATAAAAAAATATTGAAGTGGATAGATTAGGGATAGGATGGGATAGAGAAGGTTGTATTGAAAACTGTAGACGTGAATTTTGAATGACAAAGGGATTCAAAATTATTTAAAAAGATAAGATCTTCATCTTTTAACTTCCAGCATAATGGTTTTTACAGTATTAATTTCTTATTTTTTCAATATAGTTTAAAATGTTAAACAATCTCCTTTTACTAAACTTTTCTTCTTATCGCTTTTCCCATTTCTATAACTTTTTTTATTAGTCCAGCATTTAATAAATTCATATATTTTTTTCATTAGTTTTCCACTATCAAATTATTTATTATTACGTAATTAATGTATTGACAGAGATAATGGATAAAAACATACCTTTTTTCCAAAAATGTGTTCACGTTATAACGAGGGATTAGTGTTTGAGAATATTCCAATGTTATTTCATTATCATGTTTGGGTAAAAATTTTGCTATTTGGTTGAAAATTCAGTTATTATGTTGAAAATGCAACTACGCTGCATAAAAGTTGCACTACTTTTTTAAAAATTTATTTTTTTTGTTGCTGACGATTCATCTTCTTGTTTTTTAATAAAAATCCATCATTTTTGGTTAAAAATGAAATTGTTTCATTAAAAATTAATCTTCTTTAGTTAAGAATTCAACTAAATGGCTGAAAATTCTTTTTTGTTTGTTGAATTTAACTGTTTCTGTTTTAAAATATTAAATTTTTAAACTAAAATTTGACGATTCCATTTTTGGTTTAAAAATATTTTTTTAAATTGAAAATTCAATTGTTTTGTTTAAAATTCGTCATTCTTTATTAACGATTTATCTATTTGGTTAAAGAATCGACTATTTTATTAAAAATATTAGAAAAATTAGAAAATTAGAACTCACCTTTCTTGGCTGAAAATGAACTTGTGTGTTTGAAATTGAACTGTCTTCTAAAAATGCGACTTTTTAGCTTAAAAATTCAGCTTTTTTGAGTGCATTTTTATGTTTTGTGTTTAAAAATTCGACCATTTGTTTCAAAAATCATTTGTATGGGTTAAAAATCCAACTATTTTGCTAAAGTCACCTTTTTGTTAAAAATTAATTTTTTTATCAAAAATAATATTTTTGGTGGAAAATGCAACTATCTGATTAAAAATTCTTCGATTTTTATGAAAATCAACGTTTTTTGTTTAATTATAATATTTTGGGGTTAAACATTTAACTGTTTTGTTAAATTTCGGCTTCAAAATTCAATACTTGTGTTGAAAATTGATATATTTTGTTGAAAATGTAACTATTTGGTTAAAAATAACCTTTTTTGTTTAAAAACTATATTTGTTACTAGACAACTCAACTTTTTGGTTTTAAATTCGTCTAGTTGCTTAAAAATCAACTATTTTGTAAAACAAAATTCATCCTTTACAGCAAAAAAGTCATAATTCTTCGTTACAAATGCAAATTTTTTTGAAAATTCAACTGTTTAAAAAAATTCGCCTTTTGAGCTTGAAAGTTGAACTCTTTGGTTTGAAAGTCTAGCTATTTTGTTAAATTTTTTGTTTAAAGTTCAATTAATTGGTACTTAAATCAACTGTTCGGTTAAACATTAATTTTATGAATTAAAAGTATTTTATATTAAATCCGATATATTATTTACAGTAATTTCATTTAAAATAAATTATTTCCCTATTTTCGTAAAGAAAACACTGTATTGCTTCCTCATAGATGGAGTTTTGTAATTACCTACATTTTCAAATCTACTTTTTTGACATATTTGACCCCATGAGTTTGAAAATACAATTTGTAATGTATAACTTTTTTGATATTTAAAATACAAAATTACGATATCCGGCATATTGGTTGGTTCCTGCGACGCATCGATTGACCTATTGTTAGACCTCTTATGACTTGCCAGTACACATTTATAAAGTTAAAAAAAATGGTTTCTTCTGTTTATGTAAGAAAAACTTATTTGATATTCAAAATACAATAATACGATATGCAGCACATTTGCTGGCGTCTTTAAGATGCATCGATTGACCTATTGTTAAACATCTTATGACCTACCAGTACAGATTAATAAAAATTTAAAAATTGTTTCTTCTGTTTATGTAAGAAAAAAATTTATTTGATATTCAAAATACAACAGTACAATACCCGGCATATTTGTTGGCGTCTTTAAGACAAATCGATTGACCTATTGTTAAACCTCTTATTACCTACCAGTACAGATTTATAAAGTTAAAAAAATGGTTTCATCTGTTTACGTGAGAAAAACTTATTTGATATTCAAAATACAACAATACGATATGCAGCGTATTTGCTGGCGTCTTTAGGACGCATTGGTTGACCTTCTGTTAAACCTCTTATGACCTACCAGTACAGATTTATAAAATTTAAAAAATGGTTTCTTCTGTTTATGTGAGAAAAAACTTTTTTGATATTTAAAATACAACATTACGATATTCGTCACATTGATTGGTGTCTTTGCGATGCATCGATTGACCTATTGATAAACCCCTTATGACTTACGAGTACAGATTTATAAAGTTAAAAAAAATGGTTTCATCTGTTTATGTGAGAAAAACTTATTTGATATTCAAAATACAAAATTACGATATCCGGCATATTTGCTGGTGTCTTTAAGACGCATCGAATGACCTATTGTTAAACCTCTTATGACCTACCAGTACAGATTAATAAAATTTTAAAAATTGTTTCTTCTGTTTATGTAAGAAAAAAATTTATTTGATATTCAAAATACAACAGTACGATACCCAGAATATTTGTTAGCGTCTTCGAGACGCATCGATTGCCCAATTGAAGACCTTTTTACGACCTGACATAACCTACCAATATCGTTTTCAAATTTCTTTTTGGAAATATAAAAGTATTGTGTTTGATGTAAGTGTTCGCGTCTTCGAGACGCGAAATTTTTTTTATTTTTAATAAAATACTGCCATAAGTTAAAACCCTGTTCATTATGGCAGAATATATGAATGAACTATTTGATGGGTCTTCTGATTTTCTGAAAATAGGATTTTCGGTAAGACAAAACATATGTTTGAAAAATATTTAAAGTATTCATATTTTTCCTTTTGTTAGAGAATAACCTCGCTCTTGAGCAAGCAAAATGATCATAAAGTGAACACAAATAAATACCCCTATAGTGAATATATCTATAGTACTTCACAGCAGTATTTTACTTGGAAATCAATGCCATATTCATCTCATTTGCAACTAAAAATGAATACAGACGGTTCGATCGTCAAGTTTCTAAAATAAGCATGTCCTACGTCCATCCTTTTTCTCATCTAAGACGATTTGCGTCATTTTCTGAGCCGCGTGACATTATTGTGATAGAACAGGTAGGATTCGCGAAAGCGCTTCGATTCTCTCCTGGTAAATCGTGGATGCGTACAATACAATCATTTAAGGTGAGGTGGAACCGCCACGGTGTTTAGGGGGTGGGTGAGAGGGGGAGGAATTAAGTAAGGGGAAGTGAGGAGTTAGGTGGAGAATGAGGCAGTTGTGGAGACAGGGGGGAGGGGAAAGGGGAAAGGGGAGAGAGATCAAGCTGGGCTTAAAGTTTAAACGAAAAGCAGTTAGGCCTGTCACGTGTTGCGGTTTTGTGTGGCGTCGGGCGTTGCGGACCTGGAAATTGATGCGCAGAGGATGCGAAGCCGCGAATAGATCCCCGAGAAAGAGAAGCGGTGGGATCAAACCACCGGTGTGTCGAATTTTTTCAAGCGACGAGAAACTTGTCGCATCGTTGTGCAAATGACAGAAATTTTTTCGAGATTTATTGCTTTTCTTCCTTTTAAGGAGCTGCGAGACAAGCTTCTGAATAGAATATTGTCTCTGGCAGACGCTTTTGTCTTATTTTTAGAAATGTCTACTCTATATTTAGGCTTCAGATATATTTTTAACTGCTTCTGTAATAATTTAGTAATCGCCAATGAATGGTTTCTTTTTAGTATAAGGGGTATTTAAACTTACTTTGTCATCTTGAAACCATGTCTCTCGTTTTTCTCGAAAAAATGCTGTTTTTTTTCAGTTTTTCCAGGAAAAAAATTAATTTTTCGAGGTACCGTTTTTAAAGCGTAAAATTATTTTTCACGAAAAATGTTAGAAATGGTAGGTCAAGTTGAACTAAAAATGATGATTTTTAAATTTACCACGATGAAAAGTCATAAAGATACAATCGAAAATATTCTATTCCAGAGTTTTATATATTTTCAAGTTTAACGAAAATCTAATGACGATTTTTTAAATCCAATAATTTTTTGCTGTTGATATAATCGAAGCTATTTCAATTCCGTATGTAATGAGCTTTTTTATTATAATTGGTTAAATTTGACTAAATTATAAAATTTTAAACAAAGCAGATTAAACTTCAATCAAAATAGTTGTACTTTTAATTAAATAATTGCATTTAAAGGTGTGAATTTTTTAAACCAAAGGACAAATTTTTTGTAACTATAGACGCATGATCAACAAAACAATTAAAATTTAACCAAAAAGGCTGACTTTTTGACCAATTACTTGAATTTTGTACCTAAAAAAATTTAGTTTTTTTAACCAAATAGTCCAATTTTGAAAAAACTATGCTTTAAGTAAAAACAGTTAAATTTGCGTAAAAAAGATAAATTCTCAACAAAAAATGAAATGAAATAATAATTAATATAGAAATAAAAATAATAAAAATTTAAAATAACAATAAATTAAAAAAATAAAATTTTAAAAAATAGTTGAATTTTAAAGCAAATTGTTGATGGTTCAGCTCACCAAGATTAATTTTTTAACCAAAAAAGAAATAGAATTTCGAACCAAGAATATTAACTTTTGGCCAAAAAAGACGAATTTTCAAGAAAATGGATTTAAAAAAAAATTTCAAAACAATTTCAAATCAATAGTTGAATTTTGAATCAAAGATTAATTTTTTAACTATTTGAATTTTCCGCCCTAAACTATTAATTCTCTACCACGGAGGTGCATTTTTTAAAATTAATTTACTTTTTAACCAAAGAGATGAGTTTTTAATTAAAATTATGAATTTTAAACCAAAGAAATAATTTTTTAACAAAGTAGTTCAACTTTCAACCAAGTAGTTTAATTTGAGAACCAAAAAGATAAATTTTCAACGCATAAAGATTCTTCAGTTAAGTGAGAAAAAAATATGTATAAAAATTTTTCAACAAGTCTTTAAACAAATTAATTCCTTTTAAAACTTAGTGGTTCAAATTTTAACCAAATTGTTGAATTTGCAATTTAAAAAAAAAAATAAAGTCAAGAATATAAAACGAATTTTCAACCAAAAAGATAAATCATCAACAAACAAAAAGAGAAAGGGGTTCAAAATTAACCATTATATTTGAATTTTTAACCCTAAACTATTAATTCTCTACGAAGGAGGTGTATTTTTTAAAAATTAATTTACTTTTTAACCAAAGAAATGAGTTTTTAATTAAAATTATGAATCTTCAACCAAAGAAAGCATTTTTTAACAAAGTAGTTCAACTTTCAACCAAGTTTTTAATTTTTGAACCAAAAAGATAAATTTTCAACTCATGAAAATTTTTCAGTTAAGTGTGAAAAAAATCTGCATGCAAATTTTTAAATTTTCAAGACAAAGACGAGTTTTTAAGATTAGGTTTCTACTAATAAAGACGAATTCTTAACTAAAAATGACGATTTTAAAGAAATAGGACATTTTCAGAAGAAAAATTAATTTTAAATAAAATAGAACATATTTTTAAGCCAAGAAACCAATCTTCAAACAAATAAATACATTCCTAACTGCGAGGTTTAATTTGTAACCAAATTGTTGTATTTTCAATTTTAAAAAAATTGCAAGAAGATAAAACGAATTTTAAACCAAAAAGATAAATTTTTAACAAATAAAAAGAGAAAGGTGTTCAACCTTCACCAAAATAATTGAATTTTCTATCTAAAAAGATGAATTCTCAACAAGTAGTGTGGTAGTAGATATTTTAAACGAAAAACTTAATTAATTGATAACATTTTTGAATTTCTAACAAAATAGTGAAATTCGCAATAGAAAGTATAAGCGTCCGAAGAATGCTACTAAAAAAAGAATAAAAATACAATGCAAATAAATTAGTAACAAGAATATTATATCAGGTTCACTCTAAACTTTATTTTCAAAATTACTCAACTTTACTCTGGCTAGTTTTTTATTTTCCCTGACCATTAATATTGAAATATCAGACTCTTAATCTTGCTCTATTTTTAAAATACAATAAGTAGACTAAAAACACATACAGCACACAGTTTAAAATTTAAATAAAAAGTTGATAATTTATTATCTTTGATAGTTATCTAAAGTGCTCTTATAGAAATTCTCTGACTTTTGTAAGCTATTATTTCACAAGTCTTGACTTCCCGTGCCCATCAAATTCTGTGCCTGAAGGAATTTAATTCTCTAAGGGATGACTGAAGGGATTTCATAAAATTGCAGGATGTTTTTTAAGGTTCCAAGGAATTTTTAGGAGCTTTGCAAATTTCAATGTATTTTAAAAAATTTGAAATGTTTTTAAAGCATCTTCAAAGATTCTAAGGAGTTTCAAATATTTTAATGATTGGCTGTCTCTTCTCGTCCCAAAAAATGGAGGATCCCGGAAATTCGGGATCACTAGCCAAACTTACGAATAATATTGGACTAGTCAACCCCAATTTCGGAACGACGAGAGACTTCGTTAATGATTTTAAGGTATCTAAAACCATTTGCGTGTGGTTTTACAGAAATTGTTAGAATTTCGGAAGACATGAAACGATTTTTTAGCGCTAATAATGTCTTAAGATAACACTGGGTCCTGAGCAGGACCTTAAATATGGGCCTGGTAAGACACCAACTAGTTTTCCTTGCTTCTGACGTGGCCCCGGTCGGGTAAGCTAGCAAGTTCCATACAAAAATTGTACAGCAAATGCAGATCATTACCCTACCTACGTCAAACTTGACAGGGCTGGTCTAGTTTTTATAATATATGCCATACTTTTTGAAATTATAATAATAAAAAACATTAACGACTTTTTTATTGTTCTCTTTTTTATCCATTATGTCTCAGCTTGCAAGGTATTTATAAAGAGCTATTTAAATGAAAATATTTATATCATCGATACACAAAGCAAGAGGACCAGCCAACCAAAATTCCAAAAATTATTTTAAATTCGGAACGACGACAGCTTGCTTATAACTATTGACAAATATATATACTTTAATGTCCGTTTCATGCCGCATCATAATGTAAATTATTTTTTTCAGTAGAAAAAGTGGCGCAGTATTGGTCAGAAAAACTTTTTAAATGTGGCAAAGTAGGACATAGGAGGTTTATAAATATTTTAATTGTTAATCAATTTAAATGTTGAAATTAAATTTGTAAGTTATAAAATATATTATAAACCTGATTTCTTTACTGCTTGAAATAAAAACTCGAGAACATTTAGAAAATGATTAAACTCTCAAGCTATAACTGGAGAAAAGAAAAAAGTTTTGTTTTTAATTCTGTTATCAATTAAAAAAAATATGTAAATTAAAAATTATATATTAACCTTTTCTAAAAATGATAGAAGGCCATTAATTTTACAAAAACAGTCAGGAACATGCTTCCGCACCACAATTACCTATATTTAATCGAATTTATTTTGATACTAAGTAAAATAACAATATTTGGCATATAGAATATTATTGGAGAAAATACGTTTGCTAATACGTTTGTTAATTCAGAAAATTTACTGTTTGCTAAGTTATAAAATAAAAAGCTTTTCAAAATGGGGTGCTGATTTAATTTTGAATTTAGATCAAACAATTATTTTGTAATACATAAGGCCTCGGACCTACTTTACTATTAACACTTTTGAACTCTTTTTTTTAACGATGCAACTAATTGTATATTATTTATAAAAAATGATACTTTCAATATCTTGAAAATTCATAATGATTACAAGAGATTTTTCAGGATTAAAACTGATTTCATTGATTTTATAAGGATTTAGGCTTTTATTTGATTATCAAAGATTTCAAAGAATTTGAAGATTTCCAAAAGTTTCATCTGATTTTACAGTAGTTCAAAGTTTTCAAAATTAAAAAATGAATGGGGCCGGATAGCCATAATGTCAACCGGGCACCGGTCGGCACCGGTCGGGTAATCTGGCCAGTGCACCCAATTTAACCCCTCAACTTCACTGCGCATGCGCCGTACCAGCAAACTCATTGGATATTATTCGCGCTCTTATTTGAAATGATTAAATATGCCCATCCATTTTTCACAATATATACAGTACAGGTCAAAATATCAAAAAATATCAAAATATATGCATGATTTCAAATTTACATTAGTGAAAAAAGTCATTTCTTATTTTGAATTTAACATAAATCATTTATTTGTAAAGAGTATAATCAAAAAATTGTTATTTCATTTTGCACTCTAAAAGAATATTTTGTGATCTCAAAATTGTTCTTATTTCCAAAATGATGATTTATTATAAACAATTAATTTACACATGTAAGTTTTAAGAAAGACCGCCATTTACACCCAATGAGACGGAGCAGTAAAAAAATGTTGCTTCGGGCGAGAAATTGATGCTGTGATTTCTCGTTTAAGGTTCATAATATAGAATACGGTAAATTTTAAAATTAAAATCAAGTTAACAAATTCTTTCCAGAAAATTAGAGTAGGATTTCAATACTTTCAATTATTCATTCTAGAACTTCCTAGCAATTGTTTTTTTTAAACCAATTATTTGGTTATTTGAGGTTATGAAGAAAGAAAGGAAAAACGGAATATACAACACCATACTTTAATTAAAAATAATAATTATCCGCACACTAAATGGAGGTTTCTAACTGATTTTTTGAAATAAGGTTGATTTTAATTACGGATCACGATTTTATTCGTGAAATTGGAAAAGACGACGACATATGAGTGCAATGGGCATTCTCGTTCGAAGTGAAAAATGCAGACGCCTGACGCAGAGGGCGCCAGACATAGCGGTTAATTTGAAAATGTACAGACTAAGAATTGTCTGAAATTTGAAAAAAATTAGAAACAGAACGATTATGCTGTGGCAAATTGCAGAATCGATAACAGTTTTATTCAATGAGTTAAAACTTTACAAATAATTTACTGTTTTGTTATTTAAAAAAGCTGTTTTACTGTTTAACTAATCTTATAAATATTTAAATTATACTTTTTAAATAATAATTTATCTAGCATCCGTGAGTAAGTCTTTGGCAATATCATGAATCTCAAAAAATCTGCAATTTTTAAAAAAAAATTATCTTGATCAATGTCTGGTTGCCTTTCGGCCATGAAATCTAATCGGGGTTCGCCCTGCCAGTAACCGCCCGCCTCCCGACTAGGTGATTTGAAAAAAAATTAGCCCGGTACTTTCTTCGAGTTTAAGGTATTTTAAGGAATTTTTTTTGGATTGTATTATAGGATCTCTAAGAAAATCAAAGATTTGAAAAAATATAATGGATTTTAAAGGATAAGGATTTGAGGGTAATTAACAAGAATTTAAGAATCTTAAAATATTTCAAGGTAATTTTTGGAATTTTAAAGAGCAAATGAAACCAAATAAAGTTTTAAAACAGTTCCATTGATTTCATGGCATATTATGGTGTTTCAGAGGAATTTTAAGATTAAAACGTTTGGGAAGGTATTTGAAAGGTATAAAAGGTTTCAAGATGTATGGGATTTAAACATATTTAGAGATAATTTAACATTATTCGAAGGATTTAAAACATTTCACATGATTCTCAGAGAATATAGTGCATTTTAATAGAATCCGATGAATCAAATGATTATGTAAGAATATTCTAATTTGTATCTTTTTTTTTTAAAAATTTAAGGGATTTCAGATAATTTTATAATATTTAAGGGATTTACCAGATTTCAACAGAAATCAAAAGGTCTCACAAGATTGCAAGTAATTTCTACAGATTGCAAGAGGTTAAGAAATTTGGATAGTTTTTAAGATTTCAGAGGATTTTATCAGAATTAAAGGATTTTCAATATATTGCATTACTTTTCAACGATTTCAATATATGTGAAGCCTTCTTTTGGTTTTTTCTTTATAAATATCTTAAGGGATTTTATCTAATTGTATATGATATAAAAATATTCCGGGATATGAAATGAGGTTCTGAAATAATTAAGGATTTTCAAAGAATTGCATAGGTTTTCAGTACATTTTAAATAGTTTTAAAAAGGTACTCAGGATATCATTGATATTTAAAAGACTTGAAGGATTTAAAGGTTTGTGTGTATTTTTGGAGATTCAAAGGGATTTTAGACGATTTTCTAGGAGATTTATATTATCTAGCTCAATCTCAAAAATAATTAGCCCCTGTATTTAATATTTATTATTTAAAAAATTGCATTGCACTATTTTGTTATTATTTCCTCAAGTTTATGCTACTATTGCTATAATTTTTAATTACATTACATAACATTTAAATGAAAATTTTTAATTTTTAATGTAGGAATTAAAATTAAATTTTGGATAATAAGATGCCCTTAAATAAATTATTAATAAATCAGTGAAATATAAAATAAAAATAAAACTTTTCGTAACACCGATATAGAACCATTTTATTGCAATAAGTTTCCGGTAATGAGAACTTATTTCAGTGGTTCATTTAAAAAAGCAATCTTAAAAAAATTAGGAATTGAAACATTTTGACATATGTTGCAAACACAAAAACGAGAAAAAACGTTATAACCCAACATAAATTTGGATTGGTTAAAAAATATATAGAAATTTTTGAAGAACAGTATTAAATGTTGAACACTTTATTATTTAAATATGCAAAGTTAAATAACATAAAAAGATAATTTGTTTGTAAATATTAACAAGAAAAAATTTCTAAATGTTTATTTAATGTTTATTTAATGTAATTATTATTTTGTGTATTAAGATTTTATTATTAATTTATTTATTATTAGAAATTATTATATAATAAATATTTATATTGCCAAAGACCTATGTAAATCCCATTTAAAAAAACGTTAATGACAGAAATCATTTAACATTAGTTAAGAATAAAACATTTCTTATAAAGAGATTGTTTCTTCTTTTCTGCATGTAAAAATAATAAAAATGTATAGTAAAAAATATAATTTTAATCATCTCAATTTTCCGTTTTCTCGAGGCAAAACCACCATAATCCCCCTAATCTCACAAGCAGTGCACCAGTTTTTGCATTAAATTTTTCTTCATATGTTACATATTTTTACGCAAATAATATTATGAAACCAGGTGGCGAAAGGATACAGTTTATTTATAGTGTAAAAAGCATGTATAATACCTATTATATACATTTTATTATATACAAAAAAATGCAGTAAAAATGAAACATGTGTGAAATATTTCCCACTATGTATAATTTTTTTACCTGGGAAGGTTACCAAACTGAAAATGTAAATTTATGTATTAATCTAATTTTCTATAGACAAAAAATATCTTAGAAAAAATACTAACCATTTTTATTTAATAATATGAGTTTCGGAATACGAAAATTATTAATTCTTAGGTGTAATTTAAGTAGATTCACGTAAAAAATGTAATACAAAATTTAATCAATATAAGACTAACGATATTAACTTTAATTAGTTTTAAACTTTTAAACCGATGACTTAAAACGAAGAGTTTCATGCATATATACGTGTGTGCTTTAAGGTAAAAATTATTTGATCAATTAAACAAAATGTCGAAGTGGAAAAAGCGAAAAATAGGTTCCTTATAAATAAGCGCAATTACAATTGGGATCGTTTAGAACGCCAACCAAGGTATCATTTAGAGCTTATTTATCGTTTTGTTTTCTTTTAAGTAAGTGGGGTTCATTTTTGTTGCAGCTCTTTTGGAACCAAAAATGGGTTCCAATGGAAACCCAAATTTTTTCTGTTTGCGCGCAGCTTGCAAGATTAAGCGCGCCTGGAGCGCGCAGCTGTTGGTTCTCGCGCTTCGCGCTTGATAAGCTACGCGCTCGGTCTTTGTATATTCTACACACTTATACACAGATTTTGTAAAACTAAAGGTTTTAGCATCGACAACAGTAATTTGGTGATAATGAATTCTATTTTGTCAAAGCTTCTTCGGCTTTAACTAATGCAGTCTCATCACGCATATCGTGCTTCACACTCGAATTCGTCCCTCAAATTGTAAATTATTTCCATGAATGTATGTACTTTCATTGTCGATTTAAACGTTACAGATAGTCTACACATCAGCATTGCCGTTTTTTAACTTCTTACTCATAACCCTTACCTTAGTGACCCACAGCCCCCTGGAACTCTGAGTTTAAAATATCCGATATGTTGACGGAAACCGTGGGGTCGCGCCACCTATGCAGTTGGCCTATGCTCGCAACAAATGTATGGCATAATACAAATTTTTAGTTTAAAAACACTTTACAAGTAACTTAATGACAGTGTTAAACAATCTTTGCGTACTCTAAATGCTCTTTGCGACATTTTCTAACATCTTAGAGAGAGTAGTACGTTTGTTTTAATTGTAAATCGGGATATAAAAGCAATCAGGAGCAGGATAAAGCTAGAAAAATTCAATTTTTCAAAGTGCCAATTGATGAAAAGATTTTTGAAGAATGGCAAATAGCTTTTTTAAGGGATGATATGAAACTGCAACCTGGTGATGCAGTTTGTTGTGCGCTCTTCAATCCAGAATTTATCATCCGAGAAAAGGTTTTTAAGGGACCTGATGGAAATTTTGTGGTAACGGTAAGTGATATATTTTTGCTTGTAAAGTTAATTGTTCTCTTTTTAAAAATATTATTTTATTGGTAATAAAAACTGTGAATGATGGGCATTATTCAATATAATCTAAAACAACGAATTTGTATTTTATTATAAAAAAATGATGTCTTAATATATTTTCAATTTTAAAGTTTAAAAAAAAACGAACTAAAATTGTATATTAAACAAATTTAACTAATTTTAATGAATTCATTTAAAAACTTACTTTTTGGCATAACCATTTTCATAAAATTTAACTTAAGACTTACGACTAAAAGCGAATTTTCATTATACTTCTTTTTAAATTAAACATATATGAAATAAGTAAGTTATTTCAAGCCAAAAAATAAACGTTAAAAATGATTTATGAAATTGAAGAAAATATTTCATAGTTAATTATAACTAGTTTTGGAAAAGAACTCGAAGTGAACCTTTTGAAATAAATATTCCCTGATTTTCATTGTTTATTTAACAATAGTTTTCAGGGTTTAATGTCTTTCTCTTTCACTTTAGGTAAAAGTTGCAACTGTTATTTAATTCTAATTCTGTAGGTCTTATTTTATTCCTTAAAAGATTCTCTGTAAATATCATTGGTACGTTTTTATTAAAAATTATTTTATTTAGAACTCATAAAATCGTTACTTTTGTAAACAATAGGTTTTCATAAATAAAATTTTTAAAATAAAAACCTACCAATAGGATTTATAGAGAACCTTTTAAAGAATACAATAAGCCCCACAGCATTAAAAATAAATAAGAATTGAGACTTTTACCTAAGAAGAAAAAAAAACAATAATACTTAAAGATTTATTGTCAAATAAAGAAAACCAGAAATATTTTTTTAATACTTTACCACGAGTTTTTTTCTAAAATTAGTTAGAATTAAAATTAAAATATTTTCCTCGATTTTATAAATCATTTTTAACAAGATTAATTTTTTTTAACTTAAATTAATATAAAATAAAACCACTCAGTAATTATAAAATAAAACCCAGAAAAAGTGGAAAATTCATTTAAAAATATAATTTGTTTATTAAAATATTTGAAAATCTAAAATTAATTGAAATAAATGAATACCATAAGTATACATTTTA